>JAGTTH010003512.1:0-179373 GCA_022606485.1 Agraylea sexmaculata | reverse complement strand
TTTTATCATACTAATTATACCTCTTAAATCATTTTTTCTAATTCTCATATCAGTTATATGTAAAAAGACTTATATACTCTGTAAGCCAAAGTCTTATTCATAAAATTTGATTATTAAACTATGTAAATTTCAAATTTAATAAAAAAATTGTTATTTATAGTTTGAGAATCAATGACTTCGATAACTTTTGCCTACTCTCAATATGAAATGCACTGATCATTGAAGAATATATTTTGATTTGAGGTCATTTAAATGGTCTGCTTGGGGTATAATTGAATGGAAAACTTGGCCACGGTAATGTTTGATAGATGATTGTGATGTAAAATTAATTATAGGGAGAAGAAAAGGAGCCGAAGCTTAATTGGTTGCAGGATGATTTGTTCAGGTGCACCGGCGCAACTTTTCAAATTAGAATTTATTCACAAGTTTACAAGTCTTGTCTGTGGCACTTTGATGGAATTACGAATTGTTTGAGTTTACAGTGAGTCCCTCTTACAAGTTACAACCTACAACCAGAACAGAACCCATTAACTCCAAACTTGCTGTGGGTATCGATTGATTATAAATATCCACCTATATAAATATGTATTGGCTCCCTTTCAAAGTTGGCCCGATCTGTTGCGCCCCCTTGATTGATCAACCAATTCATCCACATTAAACAATTCAAAGCTTTGTTATGTGTAACGTTATTAGAACAAATATTAAACTTTTAAGTACGCGTAGGGACGAACTAACTATTTTTTTCTCTGTGACCAATCACATCCGTTGTATTACCTTATTATTTATCTGAAGTTACTCTACAAAATTCTAATAATATTAAATACATTCAATAATAAAAAAAAATACATTCAAAATTTAATTTTACCTATTAACCGAGGGGACAACACGTCCTTTTTACGTAAAATTACTTGTATAAATAATCTTGTTTAAAAAAACATTTTATGGGATATTTACCTGTTACCAAAGAAAATGGTTATTATTTTAAAAATTATGATAATTTCTCTCATAAAACGTTTCCATTACTTTTATTAAAATGAGTTAAATATGCAATTTTACACTTAATTATCGAAATTTATTCATAAACATGTAATAATCTTGGATAAAATAAGAGCGGATAACATGATACGCGCCTTTTCCATGAAATTTTTGGAAATAAACAAAAAATTCTCTATAAAACTTTTACAATGATTAAAGATGTTTTACTCGAATATGTCGAAACTAGCAATTTCAGTATACGTCCTTATTCCATTCAGGACCTCAATTATAATAAAATCTTACAGATTTGCACCATGTTTTATTGCAAACTATTGTTAATACAATATATATTTTATTATATATATTAATTTCGGTTTAACTATTAGGTTTGAATCGACGGGTTATAAACACAAATATTTATCTACAATTTATCCATCGTTTAAGTTAAATCTTAATGAACCAACCCAACCCAACCCAAGTTGTATCATAATGTTATTTATAAAGAATTTATGTATTATTATTAAAGGTAATCTCTCCTTGCGAACTGTTTATAAGTTTTTGATTTACTGGTCAATTTTAATTTAAATTAAGTATCGTAGGTGCCATTAAAGCAGTTCTACTCTTAATTATCGAATAGTACCGTTTAATTTGGGTATAGTATTGCATAGATTAAATTTATAGTTCTCCTAGGAATAATAATAGTTGTGATCGAATGCATGTTAAGGGATATCTTATCAACAACTCAATTATCGGGTATGACTTCAACAATCATGTGATATATTAAAGCAAATCGATCCCAGAGGATTCAATACAATGCGGTTCTAATGTCTACCTTTAGGCCATTCCAGAAACCATTATTCGGTCCCTTGTTATTTATGTTTTGATCGAAAAAACTGTTAAACGATTACCTGTCGAATTAGGCCACTTCGATAATCGATAAATACGGTAGCAAATCTCTTTACTTTCAAAAACGATTATTAAAGATACGATCACCAATAATTGAGACACTCTCTCTTTCCATACGATAAAATGAAACATGTATTTATAAAGAAAAATATATTTATTTTGTACACCATAATTATAAAATATATGTACGTATATATGGCATCAATTATAAATCTAACGGTAACGTGTCGGTGAAATAAAAGAACGTAATGGAATTAGCGAATATAATATCACAGATTCTCGAAATTAAGAAATTCCATTTACATTTAAAAAAATATTGAAAATTCTTGGCTTGCTGAAAGGCTTTAGACTCGTAGACAATAAAGAATGTGATCAAATCAGTGGAATTGTAAAATTTTTGTCATTGTATTGCCAAAACTCACAGTCACTTTTTTGCATGTTTTGAATTTTTAAAATAAAATAAAAATATATCACTGAGTTTTGGCTTAACAATATTCCAAAAATGATACAATTGCTTAGATTCAAAATGACCAACGTGATGAAGTTAATTAATTTGGGGTGACTTAACACTTAAAATAATTTGACTATTGAATTGAATTCATATTATATTTAATAAGTAACTCTCTAGCTAATTTATTAATATTTTTACTTATGGATCAATTCTACGGTCAAATAAATTTAAAAATATTTAATAAAATAATTGCGCAGTAACAAAGTTGTCGGGTTTATCGTATTCACTCTTTCAAATTTGTAGATTTTGCTTTAATATCAACATATAATAATACTTATTATCCAATTTTAATGGACGCTTGGCTAATGTGATATGAAAATAAATAAGCTAATAATTCATTGATGGAAATACTCTTATTTCATATGTACATTTTTGGATACTGTGCATTTCAGAAGTAAGCGATTAGTTGTCAAAATGGTCGTGTTGGTTGAAAAATGTCTATTCTTGTATGGAGTCATCCGAGGGTGTATAGAGAGAGAGATCAGGCTCAATTTGGGCTGACATCGTAATTTCAAGGGAGCAAGGTGACAAGTCCAATTTTGTGGGAGTCAGGAGTTGAGGTCCCAGGTGCATAACTCCACTTACACTACATTCTACTGCACCACAATTTACGACAATGCCATACCCCATTACACTTAACAACACCACATTACTATCATTATCTAACCAAATCAATATTATCAGCTGTTTACTAAGAAGAGCTTTTCGGAATCATTATTTCATCCATCCGTAACCTAGTTAAAATAAAATACAGGCAAACCTCGTTAGTAATGGATTCCCAGGCATACGTCATCGTAAATACGATAGTAGAGCTACTTAGCTACACTCATGGTCGGTTTTTTGTTAATTAATGCCTCGTATGAGCCTCGGACGAGGCAATAATTAACAAAAAACCGATCAAAAGTACAGCAAAGCAACTATATTAACGTCTTTACGGTGTACTTTAAGGCAATGCACGCCTAGGAAACCCAAGCTTTACACCGGGGCTATGTTCCGAGAAACACTAACGTAAAACGAACCAAAATTTATTGGACAATATAATATACATGGCTAGATTCTAATTGTATTTAATATCTATTGCCTTAACCACAGAATAGCTGTGGCATTTTCTAGTAGAATAATTACTTTTTTTGAAAGTGTAGGTATTGAAGACACCATTTTTTAATTGAAAGAACTTCTATATCGAAAACGGTTCTGATTAATACTACGCACAATTATATCCATGACACATCTCACATAAAAAGTTCCACATGCGTCGAAAAATAATTAATTTCACAAGATGAGGCCGTATTCAATTTAATAGTGAGTCGTATATGTACGAATAGATTAGAGCTTGGTAGGATTGGTGTTGTACACGCATACGCACCGCACGCTCACACTCATAGTTTAAATTTAAATAATTTGACTTTGGAATGCAAATGCGCAAACGCCACAAATTAAAAAAAAATCAGTAAAAAAACTGACTAAATTATGAAAATATTTAACTCAATAATTATATATGTTATCCGTTATAAAATAATTTAATATCTAGCTGTCACTATTTTATATTATTTTACTTTTAACTCAATATGCACTTTCAAAATCGGGGAATCGGAGTTAACCTGGCCCAGGATAAAATATTTTAACATGCAAGATTAATATACCTTATCGGACTTTCAATAGCAATTCGAATCATTTTTTTATCAAGCACAAAGAAATAAAAGATGAGATATTGACAAAATTAATCTGATATTTTTTAATATACCCACACCACTCTATTTATTCCCTTTCAATTCTTCCAATTTCGATGTAAATCGAGCGTCCTTTGTGTAGGATGGCCGCAATATAATTATTTTTAGACGGAATATCATCGAAGTTCACTATTAAATTTCATCTCAGGCCGTTCGAAGCTAAAATGATTGCTTAATAAACGTGACACAAAATAAGAGCGGACAGAAAATTTCGTTAGGCGTAGTCACAATATTCTGAGACTCTCAAACTATAACTAATACTTTAATTTCGACAAATAAATAAATTTTAATTGATAGATTTTCACAATTAAATGTAAACCATGACCAAGTCATTAATGTATGACATTTTTTTAATACATACCTACTGTATATAATAACCATCAAATTGATGTTCTCTATTTTTCACGTATTCACTATGAACCGTTCAATATCAATTAATTATTTTAGTTTGAGAAGGTTCGTGTGATATTCGTAGGCATGTCTAGTAGCAATTATGAAAGGTTATTGGAATCGAGCAAGTCGTGTCAGGTTACCTGTCGTATGTCACCTGTCAATGTATCTTATGACCGATAAGCGATAGCCTTGTTGCCTTAACCTGCCGCTGTTACCCTTCATAACCTACTAATTATTAATTATTTTAAAACTTTCAATACCAATCAACGAGGCAGGCCGTAATTAATAAAGTAAATATCACTTTCGTCACATCAAAATAAGATAAGTGGGTATGTGATATTGGATAATATTGACAGTAAAGCGTCGTGTTATTTACGAATAAGTACTTTTCAATGTTAGGAATTTGATATTATACATTATTGATGTGAAAAAGTGACACAAACCAAATGTCGAAATTGAGTGACACAAATGTAACAAGAACAAGACTGGATAACATCATATACAATTACAGTGTTAAAAAAAAATACTATCACATAACATTTTTTATACTTATATAAATCATTTTAAATAGTAACGGTAATGTTTTGTGTGTACCTACAATTCGAATGAAGTTTTCCGATGTAAAGGATCGATTACATTGGTTAGTTTGAAACCCTGGGATAACAAATAATCTGTAGTAATGCAGTTCGACTATAAAGTATTGTGGGTGTATTAAGATTCATTACTGATAATAATTAATACACATTAAGTATCTCATACAAAAAAAAACACATCGAAAAGAAAGATTCATACGTATTCATATCATATAATAGAGTTCAACAGTGATCATATACCATAATTATATCTATTATTTTGTTGATGTTTTATCAATAAATTTATTAATAAATGACTGTTATTTATTGGATAGTTTTTTCACATGAAAACACCACGAATGTCAAACTAATGTATACTAAGAAAATCTGCGCTATCACTATTATAGTAAAAAGTATATTATATAAAATAACCATGGATTCAATATCTAAATTCCAAATTATTCTTGAAGAATATGTATGATTATCTCAAAAAAATAATCACCTTTGAACTTTGTAAACTAGCGTAATAACTCAGGGGATAATTTGCATGGCTACAAATGTTGTGATCATGGGTTCAAATTCCACTAAAGTTAAAAATATATTATTTATTTATAATTATATTAATAAAATCGAGCGTCAGTTTACTCTGATCGGTGACTTATGTGACTATTAACAGTTAAAATTACCGACAATAAATAAATTAACACGTTGTTGTGTCTAATAGACCAAAATTTGTAAAAAAAAAAAAAAAACACTATCAAAAAGCACCCCTGGGCATAATAAAATAATAAATGATATTTTGACAATAAACTCGATAATATATTATTAAAATTTTATATATTGGAAATACTTTATAGTATTAAGGTATTCTGTTGCACTTCCCACACATCTTCATCGGGAACAACTCAATCTATGAATACAATTCACTTGTATTCTATTCCACAATCAATAACGTCTTCTACTCCGAACAACAGGTGGATTCCTCTCTGTTTTATTATTATTTTAATCCACTCTGCTCGTATAAAATAGTAATACATTCATATGTCGGGTAATGACTTTTTGTGTCTATTTATACATTCACAAAAGGACCCACGGTAATGAAATCTTCATTCGATCCCATACGAACCCATTTCAATAATTCACTAAACACAATCTCCATCGTATTGTACTTCAAGATATTATTTGTCCTTTGAAAGGTCAACTGAAAGATAAAGTATATCCAGTCCTACACATATTATATTCAATATAAATTAGAGACTTCATATTATTATATAATATATTTTTAGCTGGTTCACATACCAACCAATGTATCTCGAAGTAAACTGAATGAATTATTCCGTAGAAACCCCACTAGTTTTGTAATATCCTTAGGCTGGATTAAGTCTTGGATCATCCAGAGTGGGTGCATTATTAGACTTTATTATTCATTATAATCACACGACTCATTAGCAAAAATAACATAAATTGCTGATAAATAGTTTATTATCCCATCAATTTTTTATTAATAGTTACGATGTATTGCGTTTGCGCATTTTTAAAGTATGGTCTTGGAAAACCAAACCAACTTTTTTTAATTAAAAAAATATATAATAATTCGATCGGCTATTAATTGTGCCGGGAATATTAGGAAAAACTAAATAACGTATCAATCCTATTATACTCTGATTTCCTAGATTATAAAATACGTAGAAAATAATAATTATAATAATTTAATAACCAAATGGATCGCCTGCAAAATAATAGCATATAGTAAAAATACAAAGCTTTTCATACAATAAACAAAACTATATTTCAAATTATGATTTTTTATTTTAAATTGTCTGTCAGTGATCTTAACTATTATTAATTATACAGGTTAATAATCGCTTCAGTATTTTCCATACAATCCAGAAAATCAGGGTAAACCTTGATCAACACGATTGATCGGATTTATATTAATATTAAACTTTATCTTCCAACCGTAATAAACGATCAAATATACATATTTTTTTACTTGAGTGGGATTTGAACCTATTACCACAGTATTTTTACCTATGCGCCTTATCCTCTGGGCTATTATTATGGTTAGTTTAATTAATTAAATAAATTGTATTTCCCCGAACCATATTTTTAGTAGTGATATTCACCAAATGTATGGAATTAGTCGGCATAAAATTGAATATAACAAAATTTGGTGTAGTGTAGACAATGGTGTCTAAAAAAATAGTAGAGATTGCCATCTCGGTCGGTTCCTAAAACGGAATTTAATTTCACGGTTGTCATATAAATATAATTCGTTGATCGTACAAGTTGGTCGGATATGTTATGATGGTCGTGGCATTCATCACGCCCGAATTATTCCAATCATATATCAAATCTGTTCTCACCACATACCTTCCCTCATCACTTATACGTCTTACACTCCACTTTATATATTGAAGTCTTAGAATTGGACAACAATAAACCTACAGGTGAATTTATCATTAAACTTTACTCGCACCTTAATGATTTAAGGGAGTAGAATTGGAATCCATACGTACATAGATCGTAGCCGATCGACGCACTTTTTTAACATTCACCGCAAGATTTATTTGCCATTCACTTATTTTATATTAAATAAAAAGTAAGATTAATATAACCAGGTAGTTATTTATTAAGTATCTCACATTTTATATCAATTTATTAGTGGTTTTTATAAACATTTTCCCATTTGTGGTGTATTCCGATTCCAAAATCAAAAGTTAATTGATATCAAAATTCTTTTCATATGTGATTTTAAAACCCAGAATATATCGATAATTAAAATATAAGCACAAACAAACACAATTAAATAATTACAGATATAATAAAATATATTTAAATATAAAAAATTTCAACATAAATCTTTTATTTACTTCTTATGAATATTGTCTTTTTGAGATATTATTTGATTTGCTGAAAGTTCTTTTATATAATTTTATCCAGGATTTTTTTATAAATTAAATATAGATCTACAAATAGAACATAATATAGAGTGCATATTTATTAACGACATTTTTTGAAGAATCAAATTGTAATAATACAAATTTTCCTTTTTTTAATATATAAAGTTAAATGTGGATAAATAAGAAATGTCTTTCTAAAATATAATATAAAATTTGATTTTGGGTGTGAGTCGCCACACTTAAATTATCAATTATTTTATATATCAATATGGACCTTATTCAACCATTAATAAGTTTAATAAAATAACATTTATTATTATTTCTAATTCATTTTTATCAGAGATTTGTCGGCATGTGGGTCCATAGTTTGGTATATAAGATATAAATCGTTTCGGTCGTCCATTGTATCCCCATAGAGTTATATTTCTTCATCGAACACTTTCCTCTCACTCACCTTTTCATTTATCAATTTTTATTAGACCCAGGATCGATTTTCTAATTTATTACATACCCAACTATGCAGTTTAAATTTATATGTTTCGTGATAAGAATATTCTTAATTAAATATATTATCTGAAGGCCTCACTTTACTATACATCTAAAAGATGTTATCTTTATATTTATACGACAAATAGTTTCCGTTCATAGAGATATTGTGTATCCATTTATGAAAAATAAATAAAGTATGACAGGGGACTGGTTAGTAATAAATCCTAATTTGTTATTCGGTGTTAAACAGTGGGCGAGCGTGTCTCTATGTAAATTAGTCTTCCTACCTTCTATTCTCTTCACTATTTGTATACCTGATAATTGTTATTTATGAACAACCTATCTATCTCATATCCATGTCTTCATTTATAAAACAGCGTCTCTTTTGTGTGAAAAAATGCGACCCTTTTTATATGGATATGAGTACAAAAAATAAACCACTTCTTTCTTTTATTTTTTAAATGTAGTTTTTTGATTTACATCTTAAAAATACCGTTGTTAAAATAATGATCACATTATTCATTATTTTTGAGTTTCACACCTTATTATCATTATTTATCGATTGATACCCAGGGGCTATAATTATATACAAGTATTCCTTTATTTGATTGGGACTAACAATCGATATAAACTCTCAATAAAGAGTAAAAAGACGATAACTACTAATGTCA
The DNA here is from genome assembly GCA_022606485.1 of Agraylea sexmaculata. NCBI lineage: Eukaryota > Metazoa > Arthropoda > Insecta > Trichoptera > Hydroptilidae > Agraylea > Agraylea sexmaculata. Next base: position 170,223 of record JAGTTH010003512.1, on the reverse strand, counting down.
TTCATGTTTTTTCTATTTTTTATAAATCATTCTTTCCAAGGGGTGTAGATATAAGTCATACTTAAAATTATTGAACTACGATATTAATCCTTACATAATAATTGATTCCAATTTATTCCTTACATAATTCATGACAATAACTGATTCCAATTTATTTATTTATATAATTATTGTGTAAATATATTTTAATATAACAAGATGATTACTGAATTATTGAAGATGTTGCCAGAAAAACAGCAGTTATCACAAGATTCAGTTGTCAATTTTTCTTGAAATATAATAGAAATGTATTTAAAAGTGTTTATTCATCGGCTATTTTACATGACATGTGGCTAATTTTAAAATAATTTTGGATTTTTTTTCTTTGGTCTTCAATTTTGTCATAATTATAACATGTTCGTATTTGGAGCATATCCGCATTTTAATTCTGACATTTATTATCGTGGTATTACTATATTGACGACTAAAAATATGATTCATTTATTGAGGAATAATATGTTTTTCTTCTTTTTTTATATATAACATCTTTGTTGAATCGAGTACGATTACAATGTTTTGATACAGCCCATTTCACAAATTGTCAATGCTGAGAGCACCAAACAAGGAAAAAAACTCGTATAAAAGATGGCAATGGAAGGTGGAAATCCCCTTATCGGGATGGTATTTCCAGGAAACGCTACAACGGGGACACTGTACGATAAGTGTGTAAAAAGCTGAAAGGTTGCAGCGGAAATGTGGAGAGAATAATGCGTTGGTTTTAACGGAAGAAGGAAGAGGACTTCTGAGGAATAGGCAGGTCACAGCTGGACCACTACTTGATAAGGAAGACAGACACCATGTCGCAAAGGATACATCTATAAGGACGCATTCACACCATACTATATATTTTTTTAATAAATATTACCTATTAGTCAGCGAGGAAATTTATTGATATAGTGGTACCTCGATATCACGAAGCTCAAGTGGAATGAAACAATTCGTTATATCGAGGATTTCGATATATCGACGTTCATTATATCATGGTTGGTTGCAGACTTCGTTATATAGAGTGTCACAAGGACTCATATTACGTATATGTCCTTAAACTCTGAACATGAAAAAGAGGTGCACACAAATTACTAAATAAAATATAATATTAATTAGAATAAAAATCCAGAATACAAAGTGTGTAAACAAAGAATACAAAAAATTATATCACCAACTAAGGATTTGCAAGTTGTATCAAGTTTCGACTGTACTATTTATCATATAGCCATTTGCTTCTTTAGATATAATTCAAAACTTCGATATTTCGAGGTTTTTTATCGCAGACTTCGTTATATGCAGGTTCACAAGTACTCTTGAAATATAGGTGGACACAAATTAATTTCATATTAATTATAATAAATCCATAATACAAGGTGTGTAAACAAATAATACAAAAAAATATATCATCAGCTGTGGATTTTCAATTTTTATGGTCTTTTTAAATTTAAACAGAACTATTCTTGTCATATATATGATACCCGGTGATACTATTCAAAATGACGCTGTATGGAGGTTTTAAAAATAAAACTTCGATATAAAGAGGTCGAAAATTGACAAAACGAACGACGAAAATTCGTTATATCAATGTTTTTGTCAATATTTAATTATAAAACTTCACTATGTAGAGGTAAAATTAATATTAATTAACAAAATTTCGTTTTATCGAGGTTACACTGTATATCTTCAATCTGCCTGATAAATTCCATAATTTGCTACTTTTTTCTACATAATTATTTATCAGCAATATAGGTATAAAGATGATATATGATAAAAAAGTAAGCAGTGCATAAATGTCTATTAAAATTGCTTAATTATTAATTATACGTGTATTGTGTTATCGATGGTTTACCTTAAATAGATGGGGGAATTGGGGCAGGAATCGGGGGTAACGGAGCGAGCAGTGTTCATCCCCATAGTATTGGGTTAGGGTGGAAAAGTCGGTCAGTGAGACCAACAACCATGCTCAACCAACTTTAATACATTCCTTATCATACAACCCCTAATATATGTTTTCCAACCAATGATCATCACATTTTATACTGCGTCCTTTTCTTATTTTATCAAATACACCCTCACACAGTATTTATTGATATATACATATATAAAATGATAAATTTGATATATTAAATTGCTGTTGAATATCTTTTTTTTTCAAAATTTTATTAAAACATTCACATATTACAAACACAATAACATGAGAGCATTCTTAGCTTAATATTATTTTCATCTGATTGGTATCAATTTTAATTGAAATTAATCTGTTGCTGACATATTTCACTATTAAATAATTGTCTCTACAAACATAACAAACAATAGTCAAATTTCTATCCCTTAAGTTACCCATTTATAGGAATAATTTATCAATAAAATAGCTTAAATTATTTGATTATTGTAGTAAATTAAATACGACATATAAATTACAGAATTGAGGCAATTCAGTTTTATTCATTTTTGTCCTTAATTATTGGTTAGGTACTATTACCCACCTCCACCCGGTGTGTCTGTAAGGATAGGGTATCCTCTTACCACACCGCTTTGCACTAAGCAGATTGAGAGCTACTGTTTTGCGTGATGCACAAAAATAGTGCCGATAGTTAAAATATATTAGATAAAATAGTTAGGTATAATATATTCACTTAAACTTAACTTGATCTTAAAAATATCGTTAATTCATCTAATTATCCCCCATTTGATGATTGGATTTGAGAGCTTTGATCCTGAACCCTTTAATTATTTAATAATCATTGACTGATTTCAGTAATTTTTTTTTAAATACGTCGTGTACGACTTTTGATCATTCAATTTTTGATGCGCGAAATGCAAATCCCTATAGAGCCATAAAAACGGTTTGAATTTTCCAGTATTTTGTTGTGCAAGCATTCGAGTGTACTAACAATTGAATTCAGAGGTTTAAACTACTAGTGTGGTATTAAAAATCCCAACTGACATAGTAATATTTTATTGTACTGCTGTACAACGAGTATGGCAAAGGCATGGCTATAATCAATGGCCTCGCCATACAATCGGAACAGACGCGCCAAATCACATTTTTATACAGGTTATTTCATTTCTGAAACACTCCATATGCAACCATATGAAAATGTATTCAGGGGGTAATAAATCAGTTTTAATTATTTTCATGCGGTGGATTTTCGATAGAAATAGACACATTTTAATTATTGTGAATATTCGGTCAACTAAGAATGATTTTCAGGCGCTTAGACACTATGACATATGATATATTTTAATTATAATATTATTTTTAAAAAGCCTGGCTCCTGGTCATGTTGGACACAACTGAAAAGTCAACAGCTGTTCGTGATGTTAGGGGTGGTTGTTTGGTAAAATTTTTACTCCACGTTTTTTGCATAATATCAAAACACGCATCGCCGCATACAATTCAACAAAAATGTATTTTTATATATTGTACATGAAATATTAAACATTTGTATGTAGCTATTAAATACGAGCAATTTCGCATATATTTTTATGCGGTATGTTAAAGTTTTTGCATTGTTGAATATTTTCAATCGTTACTCCACATTCTTCTGTTGTGTATTTTTAGTAATTTATTAACGCAACATTCCATTGTAGTATAGCATTTATCTCTATAATGGTACATATATATATATATATATATATATATATATATATATATATATATCTAACCTTAATACATTTTGTGGTTAAAATCGTGGAAAATAGGAATTCATTCAACACATTTAATAATATAATATTTTTCATATGATACTCTCATTAACTTCATTGGCGGTATTTCGCGCTTTTTTCTTCTCCTTCAAGTAAAATAAATAATTGCTAAAGAATTTGACTCTGGGAAGATTCAGCAATATCTGAATATTTACTAAATTTTTAATTAATATTTGACTTTATTTTATTTAACCATACCAATTTTATTTTAACGAATATTTTAATACCAATTTATCTCATACATATAGTTTTTGATACCTATTTCTTATGATTTTTTTATTAATGCAGCGTTTCAACCAAAATAATCCGTTATTACGTTTTTGAATTGACGCACAATGGTTGCTGGAAATTAATAACTATTTGCATATAAAGCCTCATAAGAGCTTTACAGAAAAGACAAACATAATAATAATAAAAAAGTTTTAAAAACAAAAATGAATGTATATAGAACAATAATATTTTTATTGGAATTCAAAATCTTGGTATTAAACATTATCTATAAATTACATATCTAATCGAAATTATTTAAATCCTTTCTTTGGATGAGTTTGTAGTTTGTAATATAGTGGATCTCGTGTGACACACACATATGGAGCTCATAGGAGACATCTCATGACCTAGACGAGCTCCATGTGTGTGTCACGCGTCAGATTACCGATTATCTTATAAAATCCTAGTTTTTAATGTATTACTATCAATACCATATACTTTGCTATTATTTTATTGGTCAATGCCGCTCTTATTATTGATGTAATATATAAAAATGTTAATTCAGTTATGGAAGTAGTCAGATGTAATAATCGTATAACATGCAGTCGTTTGAGGCTTGGCTTGTGTTTACCGTAATGGCTTCAGAGGTTCGAGTACGGCAAGGCTGGTCTCCCGATACTTCCTTTCAGCTTTCAGCAGCTCTTCCGTGAAGTTAATGACTTCATTACATGACTATCGTCGCGTGAAACCCTCGTCGATTTATTGCCCGAAATAACATACAATTCAACCACCGCCGACCGCACACTATTAAGGCACTAGTGTGTTAGCTCAAAAGCCACTTTTTAATTTTAACTCCGCTCGAATAGAGCCATAAAATACATGCACTTACTAAACTCATATACTCTTGCCAAGATTTAGTGTAATACATATTTTATCTTGCTAAGCTGACTAGGACACCACGCAATCGCTGCACAACTAGACCATGATTAATTCAACTAGACTTTTAAGAAATAAAATGTGATGTTTCCACCTCATCTGGTAGGTTGTGTGTTATTTTTGTAGACAATATGAGACATCTATACATGACAAGACAAGTGCTCGATCATTGTTCTTGTCTCAGTACGGGAAGCATCGTTGTTTTGCCCATTAAATCGATTGGATACCATCACCATTATTCTTGGTGCCTCTCTCATGCCAAATCCAATACCTATCTCTATTCCACCCGATGAACTTCCCAAAATATCACACTCAATGGAAAACTCATTTATTATAAACACCATTCATACAATTTACTTGACTTCGTTTTCAAATATTTCACCTCGAAACTACTCAGAAACTTTATACATTCATATTCAATTTTCAGTGATATCGTGGTAATAAAATTAAGCATTGATATATGATCTATAAACGAAAAGCCTCAAGTTAATCAATAAATTGTCATATCAGAAGATTTGTTTTTAAAATTACTACTCCTTAATAGTACCTACAGTAAAAAGTATTTCCATACCATTCAATTTTTTTTAAACCATTCCATTCGTATGATATACTTAAGTAAATATATATTCGTCAAATATTTTCTTCCGTCTATGATAACTCGATTTATACCGCAAAAAACCTATCTTTCTTAATTTAAGGAATCGTTGTTTTTTAGGCATAATAATTGATTAAATAGCAATATGAGAAAAAGTTGAAACGGTAATATTTCCACTCATAATAAATACGCTTAGTAGGTAACGTCGATATACTACTGATCTTAATTCTCTTTGATATTTTCAAATACTTGAAGTCTTCTAATGATAAAGAAATCTAAGGAGAAGAAGCTATAGTCGGTTTTTACCCATGTAACTTCATGCCTCGAATATACTACGCCAATATCGTAGCACGTCTCAAGAGGACCTCTTTTATCATTTATAGTATATTATTTTCAAGAGGCTAATGCATGATTTTCGATATACTACTGATCTTAAATCCTTTTGAAATTTTACAAATAGGTGAAGTCTTCTGATGATAATAAATCGCTTTTTAGCCATGCAACTTCATGCCTCGAATATACTACGCCAATATCGTAGCGCGTCTACTATATTATAATGTATAGTATATTATTTTCAAGAGGCTGATGTATGATTTTCAGGCAGTCAATATTAGAAGCACCTTCGTCCACTGAGCTATTGAAGAGCGAGAGCAACCGTCAGTTTTGGCTTCAAACGGATATCGTTTCCCGAATGCATTTTCAAAAAGTTATTCTAGGTTAGCCAAGTTTTGCAAGCGATAGCGGTTTCGCATATAGTGCATATTTATTGGACGCAATCACACAAAGAGTCGACTTCGGCCCCTTGTAAATTTCAAATTACGGCTTCTAACTGCTGGCGTCGTCGAATATCACATATGACTATTATATTAAATTATATACTACCAATAACTGGAGCCAAATCGTGCTGATCGGAATTAGTCCCTATGTATGAGTTCTAGTAGAGCTAGTACCCAGCAGTTTGTTTATTTGTTCCTTTCGTGTATCTAGTGAAAATTATATTTAGAAATATTCAAACAGATTTTTAAACATAGATTTATTGCAGAGTCTATAAATAAATTATTAATATCGAAATACGTAAAGAGAATTATTATTCACATAACGGGCATATACCAGCGTAATAAGCTCAGAAGATAAGACGTCCGGCTACAAATACTGTGGTCATGGGTTCAAATCCAGCATTTTTTAATTGTTTTTGTCGGTTATTACAATTAGGAGATCGGGAATAATATTAATAAATATCTTGATACAAGTTTACTATTATTTTCTGTACTGTGAGGTAAATACTGATTATTAAGTCGGTGACCTGTGTAACTAGTAATAGTTAAGATCATCGATAGAAAATAAACACGTTGTTGTTTAAAAAAAACCCTCTCACAAAAAGCTCATTGGGGCTCATCATAAAATGATAATACAATCGACTATTGCAACTGAAAATAATTGTAATAAAATTTCCTGAATTGAATTAATACCCTGACAGACAATTAACACATTGTTGTGTCCAAACAACCCTCTCAAAAAAATAACGACGATTTAAATTCCTTTTCATTTATATACTATGGATAATAACTTTTATTTGTAAATCCAAGGATAGAGCAGTCACACATATGTGTATTTAATGGTTAACCGTTAGATTGAAAGGCTGATTTAATGAAAATAGAAGTGTGTGTGTGTGTATAAAAACCTTAGGGGATACCACAAAAGGGTTGGTATTAAAGCCTCACCCTACCTGACATGAATTAGTGAACTGCTCTATCTGGTGACGTTTTACCATTTACAATTGCGGGGATTGACCCCACTACCATTATTTTGCAACACTATAAGTAATTAATTTAAAAATATATATTAAAAATTTGAGTGGAATGTATGAAGAATTTTAGAAAATACATTCACACTTATTATTTTTATTTTTTTCTTGTAATACCAATCTTCTTCCGGAATAGTGTATCGATAGTAAAGCTGGGGTGTGGATGAGGGTAGGAAGATATCCAGTATCAACATGCGATGGGTCAAATAGATATGGATGAATCACTTCACAAACCTTATATCTTCTATAGTGGAATAGGATTTAGAAATCCTCGACAGAAGGAGTGGAGTGTAATCTTGCTTATCTGTTGTAAATAATAGAAGTGAGATGACTGTTACAATTCGTCGATTCAATTGCAGTGTGTGGATAATTTAATTAGGCTTTATTGAAAAGGTTGTTAATGGCTTATGGGATGATTATGGTGAATATAGTTCGATTCCTCTTTGTTGTAATGGCGGTGCGAGGATAATTGAAGGAAAATTCGTCTGTGAGATCCCATTAAGGTTCTAAGGCCCTAATTTACTTTTCAATTGCTTTTTTGGTCTATATAATTGCCTTCAATATCGATTATAAGGCGCCAAGCTCACAAAGCTAACCGATAATATAAACTATATATTCAATTGATTATTTAATAAAAGAGCTGGATATTTTTATTATTCATGAAATGCTTTTTGAATTTACAATTCCTTTATAAAATATTATTTCATAATTTTTAGGGTAAGTGTAGGCATACAAAATATACATATAACAGGTTTTTTTTAATGGAAAAAATAGTTTGGGTTGTTTGAAATACATATGTATGTACATGAATTATTATTTAAGTGGGAATAGTTCTAATATATGTTTAATTTTAAAAAATCTTTATATTTTTATGAAATTCTATTGTGAATTCATAAATATTTTAGAGTTTATATGAATTCAATAAAGAAATAAAATTTATTTATTTATTGATACACAAACCGAAGAGCTTTGTCAGAAGGTTTTTACATATTTTTGTTTTTAGATACAACAGCGTGTTAATTAATTTTTTGTCGTTGATCTTAACTATTACTAGTTACACAGGTCACCGACAGAGCGGCTCTGCCTGATTGAATAATCGCCTCAGAGTAAACTTGGATCAAGACGATTAATCGGAACTATATTAATATTATTCCCGATCTCCGTAGTCGTAATAACCGATCAAATCTTTTTTTTTTATTTAGCGAGATTTGAACCCATGACCCCAGTATTTGTAGCCACGCGACGAATCCCCTGGGCTTTTACGCTGGTTTTTATTTTTGTTTTAATATTATTAATGATTAAAAATCGCTTTAGAATTTACCTTACAATCCAGAAAATTAGAAAATAAAGAGTTAAATTGGATCAAGACGATCGATCGAGACATAATAACCGATCTCCTTAATCAACGCTACTTTTTCTCATTTACTATATTTGACTTCGACTGAGTTTAAAAGAAGCCTTGATTTTTGCATATGATTATATTTAGTGTACCTTATAATAGGGACCTTGTAATAAGAAATGATTATTTAACGCCTCCGGCATATAATTTGCGTGCATACTTCAGTCTCGCCGCCCACTTAACTATCAAAGTTAATATTTACTTGATCATCACACATACCCTTATTTTCACTCCTTTAAAGACATTGGATTCATAAGATTCTCAATATTTAAATTTAATATTTAACCCTGTAGTATTTTTTCAGTGTCTTATTATTATCGACACATTCTTGCTATAGTTCCATTTTTAGGAAATAATATTACCACAATTTGTAGCGTGACAGAAGTAATTTAACGGACGACAATTTGCTCTTGCCGCATTTTTATTGCCCATTTCTATTTTTTTATGCATTTGTCAAGGCCGGTTATATTGAAACAGAATGGCTATTTCGATACGAAAGTAACGATGCCCATTTCAATGCATTAGAAATTTCACTATTGACCTATTTAATATTCATTGTTTACCACTCAAAAAGTCAATCATGCTATTAATAATAATTATTATACTTGATTCTTTTATTTGACATGAACATTTTGATTACGGAAACATATAATTAGGAACAGTTGGCGTGGGTGGGATCACTCGAAGTCCTTTTAAATTATAATAATAATATATTACTTCATTAATAATGAACAAATGTTGATATGTAATTTAATTATCATATCGTGATCATGTCTCGTTTCAAATTAACATATAATTTTTATTGACGCCCATGAATTTATTCGTGTCAGTAATTATAGGGGCCGTTTTTATTACATTGTTGAATAATACTTTTATAATAAATTTAATTTTATATTATATGTCGTCAAAAAAATCACGATGTTAAGTCCACTCCTTACTAATCGATTCATGAATCATTAAAAAACAATATTGAAATAATATATTTTGAAACAGCACAACGCATTTATAATTAGAAATTCAACAATTTAGGTTCAATATACATAGTAAATACACCTTTGACAAAGAGAGAATACTTAGCTACTTCAAGTATTCGTTGTAATATTGAAGACTTTTATCCAAAATAGTATGTGAATTTGATAAGTTATAGATTAGATATTTGATATTGGAATCTTTTAAGATTTATAAATTAAATGAATTAGATTGAAGGTTAATTTTAATAGGCTAAACATTTCAAGATTTAGACATAAACATAATATAAAAACTTGCCGATTATTTTGACGTCGTGGAGAAATTCAATAATAATTAATGATAATTATTCCTATGTTCAGTTAAGTGTGAATATTCAGAAATTCTGAAGATGAATACTAATGAATGTACTGATTCAAATAGAAATTATTTAACTTACAAAAAATATCCATGTATAAACAAGGTGAGGTTATAAATATGTATCAATGTACCATATTTATTAATTTAATATCTCTTATTCGTTGTTAAAAATTTTCTTTTGATGGTGAATTTATAATAACTGGATACGTATTATATTATAATAATACTTCATACTTGAATAATTACACCATTAAAAATAAATATAATATAACTATTCGAATATGTATAATCAAATTAAAAGCTCTAGTCACAATTTATATAGTTTAGAATCGTTATAAATTGTTTCATGTAATATTTACGAGAAGGCTTCAAAAACGAAAATTGCATTAGCAGCTTTGGTCACTAGACTGCAGAATGTCTCGGAGGAAATGTCCCGACGTGCATTTCCTGGATTAATATTTTTACTAGTGTGGTAGAATAAGAAAAGATGGCAAGGATGGTAATCGCTTTAAGGTTGACAGGTCGGTGGTTGTAATTTGATTTCACTAACACTCATTACTTTAATGAAAATCCCCTGTGCCCGTAGCTGTCAAGAGGGTGGTGTCCTGGCCTACAACAACCATCTTGCCCCTTCTATATTGTGCTTTACTTCTAGACGACAAATCTTATAAAAGCTTCCCCCTGGTACTACTGCCGGTGCTTTTTCTACAAAAATTAATTGAATTCGTCTTGGTGTTGTACTGCATTGCATTGCCAGTAGCTACAACTTCCGTCTACGCTTGCTGAATACTTTAAGACACATTTTAAAGCTTTTGTTATACTCAAAGGCATTTGATAAAACAATATTTTAATAAATAATAAATATTTGTGTATTTTTGTTTGATAAATCCATGGGTATGGAACATTTTTTTTCTAAATAGCATACGTGTGAGGGCAAGAAAGTTAAGCGAAAAAGGCAATGATCGGTGAAGAGAATAGCATTAATGAAAATTAAGCGAAAGTAACACTTTATAAATCTAATTTATTTCTTTATATTCTCGTATATATTATATTTGTCATATATAAAAACATTTATAATATTTGTCCTATATAAACACATTTTTTTTATTCAAATACAATTTTTTATAAAAAAAATAAAATTCTACGAATTTTTAGGAGGCTATATCGGATCAATGGCAGTTTGTATGGGATTTTATGGGAAAATTTTATTCGAGTTAAGTTGGGTAACAAATTAAACTCGTATATCGAGGTACCACTGTTCGTTTAAAAATAATTAAATTATTACACAAATGCAATTCCCTGAAAACTATGTCCATTTTCATTTCAGATGAATGTGAAATAACTGTGATATATTATTATTGTGAAACATGAAATTAATTTTATAGTTATTAATAAATGAATTACGACACCCTATCTCACTGATTTATAAATAAATACCGTGACGCCTTCCCTATTGACGGGATTTCCTTTATAAGGAGTTGGCCAGGCCGTCGTGGCCTTTACGGGAGAATATAGTAGAGGTAGTTTCCCAGGCCACCACACAGCAATGTTCCCTCCAGATCTAGTAGATCTACCAAGTGTCACTAGTGGAAACCGTTTTTGCCGCAGCTGTGAATCAAACCCGAGAGTCTCACTCTCAAATTCGTCACACTAACCACTGGGCCGAAAAGCGGCTCAAATTAATTTAATGTTTCAATTTTTTCTAATAATCGAAGTCCATCCTGTAAGATTTATTATGACGTGTTATACTTAATGATCTTCCATGCAAGTAATTCTCACACCTAATGTTGCTTAACTTTGCTAATATGGGAACAGGTGTAGTTGACATTATATACAACTTGACATATTTATTATAATCCATTCCTTCTTTAGCAATGTTTGATATTAAAAAAACCAATCCCAATCACCCGTGAAGATTTGTAACAGTATAGGTTTTTTTCTCCGTACCGTAGAAGGAAGAGGATGAGAAAAAAGTGTCCAATTTAAGTTTAGCAATAGAAAGGGGAAGTTTTTTCCCCGCGGGCGAGCTTTCCTGGTTAGCAAGGAAGGCTCATGTGTGCCACTAACTGACTTAACACTCTACATCCAAACAACAGCCATCACATTTTATTATAACCACAAACAGATTCCTACAACTACGATACTTTACACTCGTCATTTAATATTAGCACTTCAATAGAAAATAATTGTATCGAAATACAGTAGATATACTCGTATGTACGTCCTGTTAGAATGGGAGATATTTTGCATTATATAATTCCTTCATTAATGTATATATTACGATTCGCGTGCATTATACAAGAGTCGAACGATCTAAAAAAAAAACAATCCACCCATATGAAAAAATACGTCATTATTTTATCATAAGTCTATCTCTCTTCTTATAATAGAATATTTATATCTATTTACGCTCCGAAGGTTGTTAAAAATGTCTCAGAATTTTCCTTATTATTCAGGAAATCAGAGTCAACTAGGATCAAGGCGAGTGATCGATCTTTTTATTATATTATTCCCGATCTATCATAATAACTGAACAAATCATTTTTTTATTTAAGCGGGATTTGAACTCATGACCACGGTTTTTAGACACACGCTATATTTTCATTTAATTCAGTGGAAAAAAAAATGATCTTAGAATCCTGTAATCCATCAAAATTCCAATTGTAGGTAAAACTGATCCTTTATTTATATGTATTTTATAGCTTCTTAATATATATACATGTAAATCCAACTCAGAAGATAGACAAGCAACGTAAACATATTAAAAAATAATTTATAATATCTATCTATTATTCGAGGATATTATTAACTCGAGGATCAGAAAAATTGATCATCTTGAATTTACGTTCTTGAGTTCAAAAGACGAATAATAGGCAGAGCAGCCCTGTTGTCGATATTTCGTAGCTATAATACGCTGCACAATATTTCTTAAAGATTATATTAATAAAATACTAATTTTAATTGTAGTGCGTTGTTTGGAGATAAAGAGGGCTTTTAGCTTCTTGTATGTCGTCTATAAGTAATAAGAAAATTCAAATAAAGCGCTCTCAGTACATCAGAACTTGAATATGTCTATGAATGTTTCAGATAGCCTATCATATAAATTTAAAGCTTTTGCCAAAAATATGAAAATTGAAATCGTCACCATGTAGATTCTTGTATAAAAGTGTAGCGCGGAACACTTCCCTTGGGGCATCGGCGAACTTGTGCTCAAACTACCAACGAACAACATTTTCACCATATCCGCAAATGAAAATCGAAACCTGTGGCCTGAAAAAATACGTTTATATAATATTTTTCACGGCAAAGTAGATACCTGAAAAAATGCGAAGAACTCTCAAGTATAAATATTTCAGACGGTCGCTGAAAAGGGTTCCGCATATTTTAAGAAAACAAATTTAAATTGAAAAAAAAACATTTACAAAGATTTTGAATTATAATCAAAATAGGTACAATTTTTTTTACCATTTCATTGTATTTTATTTATAGACTAAGACGTTGCAAATATTTTTAATTTTAACCCATTTTATGATATCTTCGGTAAGGTTTATATATATCCAACTTTAGGTACAATTAAATCTAACTCTGTGGTCATAAATAAAAAATACAACAATATTAATAAATAAATATTAATGAATATAAAAATAAATCTATATTTCCACAAAGGATAACAAATGTGTTTGTTAGTGAAATAACTGTGTTCTCAGTGTCTTATTTATTAAAGAGATGAAAAATTAGTTCTCAAGAAAAGTTAACTGTAAGTCAATCTACATAATGTTTTTATTACGTGGTAGGTTATTTTTAACAGAAATATTTAATATTTTCTGTGATCAAGATACATTTTTTTATTATTTTTACAATTTGTATTCTATTGACTTAAAAATTATTTAAATTGATTCTAATTCTAAAATTGGTACACGCTATTGAACATAATTCACATATTATTATTGACTCTTTTGTCACCTATGACTTGTGACCAAAAATATGAAATAAGTTAATTTATTTAATTTAAGAATTAAAAATGGTTGTAATTTATATTACATTCTTAATAGAACTAAGCAACTTATTTACAAGAAGAAGTCAGTTAATAAATTTGTATTTATAATGTAATTTTTATAACAGTAATGGAAACAAGCCAAGATGATTCCCTTGGCGATTGGATATTTAGAAAGTGTATAATCGAATTCAAGTTTTTAGTGGTGAGTGTTTAGTGTTTTATAGAGCAATCTACTTGATTGGTTTAGGTGTTATAGTATTAGCATATTACGGCATACAATACCGCCGCTTCTTACACTTGGGAATAACTTAGCATTGTATGGCCTTTGGGGAAAACTATTAAACGATCAGGGATGCAAATAATTAAAATACATACAACCAATCTAAAGCTGTTAATGTGTACGTGCTGTCGGTGCGCATAACCTATGTCACAAACTGAGAAGCCCTCAAACGTCAAAAATTTATGAAGATATGAAGTCAAAATGCATTGGATTACACCAACATATGTAACATGGTTGTGTATTTATAATATACGCTTTAGGTTCACACTCTTTTTCACATATCTGATGAGAGAATTTCTATATTTATTAAATTAATTGAAATAATATGTCACTCTCTCAATATGGTCACGTAGGGAAGTTGCCGAAAGTTTCTTTTAAGACGGAATCCAAGATGGCATTCATGGGCAGATTGTTCGATGGACCACTGAAGAATACAAAACGACTTTCCCTTGCCTTTAATGAATCACCACTGACTTTTTTAATGTCAAAAAGTGAAATATTACGCCTTACAGACCCCTCGTCTCTAAGACCGTTTTCAACTTTCGCTTCATAGATGGACTTTTCACAATTTATAGACCCCGAAGACCTTCTCGCTGAACATCACCTTTATTCCATCTTATAATTTTTTTGTATTTTCACGATTTGTATTAATAAATCAATATAGACTGAATTTACTAACATTGTATTTTTTTGTTTGTTTCAGGTAAGTTGTTTTGAATAAACAGAAAAATATTTTAATAATTTGAAAACATATTGGGTAAGTCATGTTTCTAAAAAAGCATTTTTCTCAAATGCACAAGTTATTGACTATAAATATTTTTTAATATGTATTTGCGACAATAAATATTTCGCAGTATCAGAAACGTTCACGGTATTTCTAAAATTCAACACTTACCTAGCATTTAATCATTGACTAAATAATTTAATAATTGCTCTAAAATCCGATATGTAGACTTAAAATTATATTACTATGGAATTGGTGAACGCGTTTTATTAATATTTAACACTATATTAGTTTGTTTGTCGCTTGTATAAATTAAAAGTGTAGCCATAAAGTTAGTTATTAATTAATTGAAAATCATTAGGTAATTTTTATAGCCAGTTTCCCATTCGTATATGTCTTTTGTTTATTATTTTTAATTAAACGTATTATTAAAATACAACGTCGCTATATATCATAACAATGACACTTATATGTAGATAATAATAATTTTATAATAGATATTTTCAATTTAATTGACGCCTTCTATTGTCAGCTATTCGTCAACAATGCACTTTCAAATACAATAATTTGAACAATGGCTCATGTTTTGGCATTCAGAGAACAAAATGTCATCGAAAAGGTCATACAGATGAATTGACAGTGGGAAATATTCATATTTGTATGTGCGGAGTGTGTTGTATAATATTTTTTTCATTGAAATGACACAAAGTGCAGAATTTCCATAATGCAGGTGAACCTTATCGGACTTCGTGACACAAGTATCGGACTCTGTATGCTAATCTTTGGGCCTTAAGGATATCCTACCTGCTGTTGCTGGAGGACAAGGGCAAAAAATATTTACAGAAAACGAAATATTTGCCTCACTGTATGGAAATTCCGTGACTCAGATTTTTATGCGAGTTTGTATAATGTGTGCAAAAAGTATCCTCGCTCTTTTCAAGATGTACGACGTATCTGAAGAGTGAAATCACTGACCCTTGCAAATATAATATGCAATGTGCTTTCTTTTTTAAAGCATGGCTATATTTAAATATATATCTCAATGAAAAACATATTTAGACGAAAATATTTTTTAAACATCTCCATGGATTATTTAATTTGTCAAATATATTTTGAGCTGTTACTTTTTTAATATATATAACATTTTTTACAAAGTATGAATTAATATAATACATCTTAGGAATTATACTTTGGTGTACTAAAAATAATATGAGAATTTTTATTTGTATTTGATAGAAGAGATAATATTAAATAATATAAAGTAACGTAAAAAAATCTGTTTACAAATATGAGGATAATGAATACTTTTTTTAAAAGTGGAACTGATAAAAACAAATTATTTCTCAAATTACATACAATCATAAATACAGAAAACCCCTCTTCATTATTTTTCTTTCTAATTCCTAATTTCCTTTTTTTTGATAACAAACAGATTTTTTTTATTATCACGTATTTTGATTAAATATCATTAAAATAATAAATAAGTCAAAATAATCCAAATAATAGTTTATCAAACAAAATTGATATGTATATGTACATATTTAATGGCAAAACTGTAACTATCATACGATTTAATTTAGCCTGATTTTTAATTTTCTTTTTTTAATTTAAATTAATTTGATTAATATTTTTTAATCTCGTGAAAACATTTTTGTGTAATACTAAACATCTTACTGAAATATAAACAGAATTATCTTGAATCTAAAAAATACGATGTGTTAATATCTACTGAGTGAATTTAAATTAAATTAGATTTATCTTTATAAAAAACTGATCTGATAAAAGCTACGACCGTATATAGACATATGGAATGGGTAAAGATTAATTACGTGAAGGACGATAGAAAGAGGCTGAAAAGCGGCGACAAATCAACGAGATCACCTGAAAAACAAATTAATGGGCAGGTTCGTGCTCGGTGAAGGAATTTTTATTGTTTTATATAAATTAAAGGAGATCGTCCTTGGTCGATACGAGTATTTAAGTCCCTCGCTTTTGTTCTAGATTTACACCATGAATCGAATTAACTTTTTTTGTCTATTAAGGCATATTTTACTTTTGACTTGTCATTTGCGTCAACATAAAAAAATCTATTGCTCATTTTGTTAAGGTGTTAACAGAAGCTCGTTAGCTGCAAACGATAACCTCTCTGTATACTTTTTAAAACAAGTATGACATATTGCGTGACTAACTTGATGATGACATTAATACAACAATATAAGAAGAGGCACACTTTAAATATTGTACTCAAGTAAACATTTGCCATTAGCAGACGTAGACTTTACTCACTAGTACAGTGTATTGATTAGATCGTTAAATATAATCATGTATGCTGTACTTATATATAAAACATTGTTGTGGATAAAATAAGAAAGGGTTGGCATAATTTAATGTTGTCTATACTTCGTCTTGTAAATCGAATTGCAGGTATCGTCGATTATCTGATGCACTGATCCAATTGCCACTGTAGTTTCATTGTCCGACTACAAACTAGAATTCCAATACTACTGATACTATATTCTCAATATGTAGTGTGTCTCCTCTTCATATAATAATCTCTATACAATCATTGTTGAATAATTTTCAACTGACGCCATAATTCATACACCAGTGGACTTAAAATTATTCGTTACCAATGCGCGCGTTTATTTAACATTTATGGCAATATCTGATTGCTATTCATTTATTTTGTTATTGGTCGAATATAATCATAGCCAGATAGTTACTAATTAAGTTTTTCATATTGAAAGTAGTTACTAACATAATTAAATATTATTTGTAATATGCACCATATTTGGCAGCTTTTTTTTAAATTTTCAAGTTTACAAAAAATAATACAGAGACGACTTTTAAAGTTGTCTAGACAAAAATCGTCAGCTCCACTTTCATAAACCAATTTCTACAATATCTAAAATAATTTCCCACTATCCGTCTCAATAAAAATGAAGTTTATTAAGTTTCATTTAATTCAGGAAATATTAATTAACCTGCATCAAAATACTGATCCATGTTTTATCAATATTGTTCCCAATCTCCCTAAAATTATTATTTCTATAATTGGAGTGGGATTCAAGACAACCGCGCGTTTATAACTATTTATATTTCTTCTCAGCTATTTAATATCACTGATATTCCTTATTTTCTGTAGTATTTATATTAAAATTCATATTATTTTTTCTTTATAAAATAAATAATATCACAATATTTACAAATAAGCTGAAATGTTTATTATATTAAATATTTTATATATGACCAACTAACCTAACCTAACCCTTATCGAATTCATATTTTAGCATAATACTCATAGGGCGTATTGATAGGGGGATCAATTAAGATACGAATAATAATTGTTCGTTTGTGTGTATTGTAGTTAAAATTGGTCAGGGTTGGGATATTGTGTATTAAGTGAGGAATAGTAATGTCCTGAGGGACAGCTAAAGTGGTAAGTGTCATGAGAAGCCAGTTGTATGGTACATGTACCGGCAAATCTGATCCTCTTGCTAATCGGATATGAACGTCTATTCTATTCTGTCATTGTATATACATATATACAACATGATACTGATCCAATTATAAAATAAAAGAGTTAAAATAACTAATCATACTCAATATTCTTTTTGCATATAAAAATGTAAAAATTCTGCAATAACAATTCGTTAAAATCGAGCTTAAAAATAAGATTAAACAAACTCCTTAATTATCAGTTTATGTGTTTGTTGATACGATTTGGATTTATTTTATATTCCGTTATTGAATACATTAATGGACTTACTTTACATTCAGACAGGATTGATTCATCGTGATATATTTATAGCTATTAATAGTTGTTTGTTAGTATGAAGACAGCACTGGCATGTTGTAGAGGGCATTGCCTTCATATATGTCAATATTCAACGATAAAATAAACAAACCGTCAATAAGAAACCTTGGATATATGTTTAGAAATAACAATTCATAACATGTGACTCATGAAATATAACACATCATTCGATCGAATTTAGTTTCTCATGATAAATTATTACAAAAGTATTTCAGACATAATGTTAAGTTACTGAAGACAAACATATAGCATAGTCATAAATACACATGGATTAAATAGATTTTTGCAAAAAATTATACTTTAAATAACAAATTCCAATTCAATTCCCCTGTTTCAGAACTACTCTCTCACCTATTTCAGAATTAAACCTATTTGATAACATTGAATTCATCAATTACTATTAATAGAAGAACAATAAATTTTACTTTAAATAAATTCCATATATGCATAAAATTTCCACTATTATTATTTCGGGTATTATCTGATGCATTGAATTATTTATTTAGTATTATTTCGATTTCTTCTTAGTGCTTTTAATGATTATGATTTCAAACATTAATCACTGTTCATGGATTCTTAGCGCTCAATATTGAATACGTCTTTAGAAAAGGGAATTGTTTGTAATGAAATAAGCTTGGATAGGCAGTTAAAGGAAGGGAACAATCGACAGCTGTATATCAATGATATGTACAAGTATATGTTGTGTAGTAGCAGCACTCCAATTTCACGCTAGACGAATGCGAGGCACGGCGTAGTCTTATGCTACTACTGCTACGCCGCCGTAGTACCGCTACGACCGACGTAACTCACCACTATGCCGTAGCATGCGACAACTTTATACAATCGTTAAAAATCAATTACACGTCTTATCGAACACGGACCACTCAACTTGAATTGCGAGCGCGTTTATACGATGCACGATTCAACTAAATCATCTCTTTAAACATACCTACACATTATAAAAGTATATAATTGGTCATATGTTTCAATAGAAAAAATTAAATACAATATCGTTATCGAAATAAAAGTAGATAATTTATTATTTGGCTTGAGGTAAGCTTGGTGAATTTTGAATAATTTAACGGTGGTAATATTAGAATAAGAAGCCAAACTTTTAAGGTATGTGATAATTGGGTTAAAATGGGATATGAATCTAGAATATTAACAAACTCTTTATTTACTATATAGCAAAGTAAAGTCACGTGCACTTTCAATTTTAAAAATATCAGGCTAATAAACAAAATTTTATGGATCGTATTAATATCCATTAGTTTCATTGGTGTTAAAATTGTTCTGTTCGGCGGAACTCTTCCACATGATAAATAAATGCAGCCAGGCAAAATGTACGTAGTGTTTTATGGTTTAAATATTTGAATTTTGGTAGTATTCTGGTCAGGAAATCGGTACATATAAATGGTGCATTATGTTAATGGGGCTGATGAATATTCGGTTTGTTGGAAGAAGTAGTAGTCTGTATAAATAATGCAAATATTATTTGTTTGACTCATTTACATAGAAGCCTCTTCAGCAGCCTTCTACTTGCCGCCTCTCTTTTGCTAACTTAAATTTCATATATAATACGTATGCATTTATGATAACAAGTTTATTTCAGACACATTTTATTTAAAATACATAAATCTCTTAGCGTGTTTGGAGTCTTAAGGGGAGTTATAAAGAGAGTGGCTTAGTAACGAGATTTTATCAGTGTAATAAAATAATAATCTGACAGGTCCGACCCGACCACCATCCCTCAAATCAAGTTAGGTGGTCTAAAGTTTTAGATTGAAAGTGCTCGTTGAAGATTTTGACCACAAGGAAATGTCTGCCGTTATTATTCCTCTCATGACATCTGATAAGTTTTTAATCTCGATACTGTAGTTAATAATAATACGCGTTTTCCTATTGATATTCCTTTGGCGTGATGACGTCTCGTACTGATCGGCCTAATAATAATAATGGGAAAAGAAACAATCGCAAATATCGCTGAGTTGGACTCAATAAAAGCCGGTATTAGGTATTATTATGGGATATGGTGTGTGCGGCTATTACTGTGAGTATGTCCTCTGTTTTATAGCCACCCTAAGATTTTTTTACGCTGACGGATGAATCTTCAACCCCTCTGAACACTTATTGCCGGCAATTTGACAAATAACACCAATCCCACACAATATGCTCCACTTTTGTTTTTCTGCTTATTTTACCACAAACACTAAAGAGAAGTTCTACAAATACGCTTAAAGGGTAAAAAGGCGTAATAGAATCGACTATTATTTATTTTGTGACACATTTATTAAAAATAGTTCAAGTTAATTGTAGTCCTAACATCAGTTGTTTGTTTTTTCTCCACATAAAAATATCAGAATGAAGATTTTCTTAGTAGCCCATTGCTCTAAAAAGACGTTATTATGAGGGGAAAGTTCGGGGTTCAAAGCCCAAGGCTCGTAAAATATCCGATGAACAAAGTTTTGAAATATAAACCTCAACGGTGACACACCACAACTTTTTATCGGTCCGCCTTATTCTAAATGGATCGCCACCATCCGCAGATTTTTATTCAAAAAACTTCCAGATATCCCTCATCTTCTTTTCTCATATCGCACGTCCAAAATGAATGATTCATTTGCTACGAAATTCAAATTATCTCCTCCCTTAATGAGAATATAACATCTTATCTCTCTCAGTCGATGAACATACTATATTGTATTGTCTGTTAAAATCTAGATTGAGTAATAAAATATAATATTTGTGTATACTTTTCTATATTGTACACTTACAGTATTGCATATTTTTTAAGACTAGACACCTTGGTAGAACTCCATAATTTTAAATATAAAGGTATTGCAAATATTTACGCAGTCTAATTCAGTAAACTTGTGACGTTTATTTTAAAATATATTGAATCAATTCAATTTCAGGAAAAACGAACCTAACTCTCCTGCTAGAGATCCCTTTATAGAAATTATTAGAGTGAAAAGGACTCCGATATGAAATAATGATAAAAGTATGATCGAAATCGTATTCGACTGACGAATTTCAGTAATTGAGTGTGTCCCATGTCAATACAATTTTTCGTTCAGATTTAGACTTTCGCGCATCGCCAGTTTCCACCACTGGAGGGTTTTGAGGTTCCTTTTAGGTCAACTACTCTACTGTATACAATATTTCTCATAGAATATCTTCAATATAAAGGGTAAGGCTGTTCAACAGAGCACGGTGAACGAAAACCTTCGCTTTGCTTTATATTTGGGTGGAAAACTCAACCTTGTCCCTTCGTCGTCGTATATTACCGTTGAAAGAAACTCTATGCTCTAATAAAGGTACAAATATACATTCCAACCATTCATCAGTTTCTTTTTGACATTATATAAATAAGCGTGTTGCCTAATTTATAATGAATTATATAATTTATAATAATAATTTTAGACTTTTTTCGCATTAAGTATAAATTACATAGTTTGCATATTAGGATATTTTACTTTTTTACTACAAATAAACATGGCTTTAATTTTACGTATTTAATTTACTTTACGCGTGAAATGTGGGTCAATTTTTTTACTATATAATTTAGTTTTTCATTAAATTCAGGCGTTTCCCTTTTTCGGGTTCAATTAGCGCCAAATTTGATTAAACAAAGCTTATAATTTCCAAATAATTTAGTTAAGGTCCGAACCATAGAAAAAGCGTATTTATCATATAATTGTACATGCCAAAAATAAAGCATTGCAAAATTACTTTGAAATAATAAAATATTTTGAATAATATTATCGCTACAATCAATACAAATAGTTTCACTACTTCTAACTAATGTTATTTGTACTTGAAATACTTTGAGGGCAGACAGTTTTTTGCTGTATCTACAGTGGGAATTAATTTTTTTGAAAAGCAAACATATTGTCAAACAAAGACATGAATCGATGGCATGGAGTAGAATCGCCATGGTTGGTTTTACTGGGCGTGAAAAGGCCCGGGATGCTTTGTCGTCGAAAGAAAAGCGAACAGGGAGGAAGACTGAAAAGAATAGAATGGTCCACAAAAACACTTGGAAGGAATAGTAGAGAATAGAGGAGAAGAAGATGGGAGCACAATGCGACATTAGATTAGTTCATCCAGTTCCAGTTGCACTGAGAAAAATGAACCGGGTCCAATTCATCAAGTCTTGAACATCAAGAAAGAACTAAACAATGACCACATCACTTCTCACCACTCCACTTCTTTTTATAGCCAAGAAACACTTTCAGCCACTTCCCCATTCATCAAAACTGAACAATACTCACGTATCTATGCTAATTTAAAAAAATATTTTTGCATGATACTCCAAATACATTATGTAAAAAGTACGCTCGCCGAATGAGTTTTGATGAAAAAAACTTTCATCTCGCAATACGACTGCATCAAACGGAAATTAAGAGTTTCGTTATCTATTCAATTTGATTTACTTGTTTTGAATGTACATTCATTTTATCATTTATATCGATCTAAATTGATAAATTTAAAAATTTTCTGCAATAGATAACCTCCTTAATTTAATTAACATTACATACCAAGATTTGAGCCCAGAAACTCATAAGTATACAAGATGTATGTAAACAACCTATACATATATACCTAGGAATTTTTCAGGTTAATTTCTTGCTACTTACCAGTTTATTACTAGGTACTATTTACACATCTTTATATATTTATATTTTTCTTCTGTGAGTGTGTTTGTCACTCAATTTCTCCTAAACGGCTGGACCGATTTTATTGAAATGTGTTGTATGTGTTCAAGGGGATTCGATAATGGTTTATAAATAGTTGTTAATTTTGGAATGTCGATAAATATGTATATATATGACAAATACTTTAGGTCGATTATATACAATTCATCCTAAGCAACGCAAATGCTTTTTTGCGTTTATTATTGGTTTACGTTCCTGGATCGACCTCCTTCCAATATTTATTTACACATACTCACAGGCTATCCTTTGGTCGAATTTTGGTAAATAAACAAGTGATAACTTTAAATATTGATATAACTTTATAATAATAATTTTCATCAAAACGGTCCAGATTGTTACAGCTTATTCAAAAAAGTTGGTAATTTTCGAATTAAAGACGTGTGTACAGGACAACGTCTGTCGGTATAATATAAAAAAGGAACGTATTCATTTGTAGCCGTTCTCGTAGCGCTGCGCTTCCTTTCAGCGTAGTACTCGTAGCATAAAATATACGCTTACAATAGTTAAAATAATCATGTATTTAAATATATTACACGGTATTAAAAGTACTTATCAGTGTTATTCGTGCACAGTGTCAAGTATGGCCAACAAAGTATCAGGTCAGTAGTGACTGTGATGGGGGTTATAAGGTTAGTAACACGCGAAATGCCAATCAAGAGTCACGCTAGTTACGATGACTTAGCTCTTTTTTATCGGTACATACTACACACAAACACCCGAAAATGTACTTTTAATTGCGACCACAATTCCGGATCGTTGAGTTTGCAAGTGGCTGCCACTCGACCACTGAAACCCTCTTCGTGCACCCTCTTCAACTTTACCATAATTGTGACGCCATATTCTACTCGCATGATTAGGCTCTACTTAGTAACCAGAAACATTTTTATAATCTAAACCTCAAGGATCATCGACAATCCATGTTCACTCTTATTCGCTTACTAGATTGTTTTTTGCAGAACCTAACCTAACCTAACCTAACTCTTTTATATTACATGACACTATCGAGAAAAATACACAGTGATTATTACTTACGCCAAAGTTGATACGATAAATATTTTAAATTGAGAAATTCAATCATTTTCAATTTAAAAAACACGCCCCTTTTTCCACTCTAAGGCAAACCAAATAAACACCATAAAAATTCTCAACACGTCGTTCATATAAAAAATACCACCGAATTTTCGCGTCTCTGTAATGCGCGCTGTAAAAATGTATGTATGTATTTTAATATAAAATATTTATGAAGTTTTATTAAATATTTTCGCAATATTTCTTTTACATTTCACACTGGTACACAATTATATTTACAATAGTAACGCATTACCAAAAAAATTAAATGTAAAAAATCAATTAATTCTAAATTCAATCATCAAGCTGTTTCTATCCAATCACTGAAGTTAAGTTACATTGTTTATGGGTGGTACATGCATTGGTGAACATCTTATGATATCAGAAATCGGAACAGATGATACCTCCTGGACTTATGCGAAGAATTTAACTATATAATTATAACTCCCACCCAAAATACGCAAATTAAATGATTAGGTGTTAATTTGACTATCAATCATATAAAAACCTTGTAAGATTATTCTATATGATTTATGACTATTTCGTTTACGAAATGCATTGTTTCAAAAACTGTCATTACTCGGCTTAAATGTACGATAATTGTAGAGTATTTGTGGCGTTGTTGGTAGACATTTCTAATTAAAGCGCATACAATGTAGGTACTTATTATTTTTCCCCGGAGATACAACGTATTGATAGTGTAATTGTAGCAGAGCTTAGTCAAAGTGATCAATTCCCAAGTTTGTATAACGTAGTATTGTATATTTATACCGAGTATTAAGTGAACCTCACGGGAAGAAGATGCTGCAACTGCAACTTCCACCATCAACAATAACTCCAACACTAAAACAGAACTTACACTCCATCACCACAATAAATATACATTTAAACACACCTTACATTGTCGGCGATTTCAATCGCCTGCTGCTTTTTACTGCGCCAATGAATACATCTATAAAATAGGAAATAACTCTGATGTACTAACACTAGATTTTATATCGTGATCAAAGTAAAATGTAAATAAATATCTGTACACAAAGACACTCTTATAAAATATCATTGAAATTATCTAATCAATATTTCAATTTGATATTCTTTATACCAGCGTAATAGCTCAGGGGATAATAGCTCAGATCAAGAATTTTTAAATTGATTTGATTGATTATTACGACTTGGAGATCGGGAATAATATTAATAAAACCGCGATCGATCGTGTTGATCAAGTTTTACTCTGATTTCCCGGATTGTAAGGTATGACACGATTATTAAGTCGGACAGAGCCGCTCTATCGGTGACCTGAGTAACTAGTAATAGTTAAGATCACCGACAGACAATTAACACGTTTTTGAGTCTAAAAAACTACATTTGTAAAAACCCCCTCGGGGCGTACATAAAATATAGATATAAAAAATAACAGAAAAATACCAATAATAGACTTTTATCAATTTTCTTTTCATGAAAATAAAGCTACTGAAAGAATGAACAGTGTCTACTTTCGCTTCTTCAAAAAAGACCGCATGAATAAAGTATGTTCTTTTGTGTGCACAGTATAATCACTATGTCAACTGAAAAATAATATCTAACCGTTGCAATTTCAAAAAAAATTATTGATTAAAATATTTACAATATACAAAACATGTTTAAAAAATTTAATCCACCTGTAAGTTATTGATTTCATACATTATACAGTCTCGACACTTAATATTCGACTGTGGTTGTTTTCCATTTCCTGGTATATTCAATGAAATTTGACTGTACGTGCATTGTTCTGATATTCACGTCGAGGGAAATCATCGAGTCTTTCAGACAACACCTCACCAATCACAAAACCTGTACATGTTTTAACAATTCAAAGAAAACTTTCAAAGTAGCTTATTTTCCGTCTTCGCAATATCGATGCTTAAACACAATATTTATATTTATATTTTTGTTTTCAGTTCCTATTACGGATGTCCAAGGCGTATTGAATAAGAAGGCTGAACTACCTTGCGATATAGAACCACTGGATAGGGATGATGCTGTCTCGATGGTACTTTGGTTCAAAGAGTCTGATGGTGAACCTCTTTACAGGTAAAATGCACACTTAATCCTTTAACACCTTAACGTCTTCTATTCTACATATCCTTAAATAAACAACTAAGCATTTTTCAAAGAGTTTACTAATGCTGCTATTTAAAGTAAGACTTGATAATGAAAAACACACCTTTTTGATATGTATATTTCATATAAAAATTATTGGTTTTCACCCGACGATCAACAATCAATTTACTACAAGCATGTATTTTTTTTATATTTTCATGTTAAAGTTTTTTATATTTCAACTAATACCCAGTGATTCCGATCATCTACTCACACTTAAATTGACGTTTCTTGGTGTAATCAATATTAAAATAAATGATCTTGTTATCTAAAAATGATTCTTTCTTTTGGTCGAAAGGTCCTCAGACTCTCAGATTTATGCATTAAAAATATGATATTTTAACTAAAGGAATCACAAATTCACACACAAACAAAAGAGATGTAAAGATATTTAAAACAATTTACTTAGTGTCAAATGGGTTAATAAATAATGTTATTCTCGTACGAAAAAATCATTTTTTTAACTTAATTTATCATAATTTCATTAAGTATATCAAATGTAGTGAATATAACGTATTAAATTATCAGATTATGTAGATGTCATGAAAGCTGTGTGATAAATTTAACGGATTTATATTAGTGCTGGTCATATTTTAGGTGTCATTAGTCATAATTAACAAATGATCAGTATGTTAAATAGTGACATTAGTCAATTTGATCACTAAAAACAAGAGCTGTACTGATTTATTGTCCAATTGGTTTGCTGTTAGCTCTTGTATGACAACTCATACATCACGCACCAAGCGTACTAACTACGCCGTAGGCTGTAGCATTGGCGTAGCCGTAGCCGCAACTGCATCATTATAAAGGCAATACAATTTGAATATAACACAAATTCCACTAAATATCCCTGCTCTGTAAATCAATAAGAAGTGCACGAGTCGTCCGATAGTAGGATTCAAAATTCATAAGTGGTAAACCCTTACGAGAATCGTGCCACCTAATTCACTACGTGACTTCACCACCCTCCACCCGTATCATGTCACCGCCATATTTCATGCTAAATTAATTAAAAAATCCATTTACTTGCTTTGTGTGTATAAGGCGAGTATTCCATGTTGAAATTTTTTTAATCAACCCAACCATATTGATTTTCATCGTGAAATTATCAAATATAACTTCAGCTCTACTATACACCTTTGCAATAAAAATATTTAACCTTGTGCACAGATAAACACTAACCGGAATAATCCAGATTCCACCACATTTTAATTTTCGTGTATTAATATTTTTTATTATTAAATACCAAACATTTATGGCTATAAAAATGATTCAATACTATGTTATTTTTTGTCTAAATTTAAAAAAAATCATTTCTCTTGTATAATCTAATTAAAGCAAAATACCATTTTATATTTTAGCTCCCTTTTTCACCCCAAATGCTAATTTGTGACAACATTTGTACGTAGTAAAATTGTTTCCACATTCCAATCAAAACGAAATTCAATTCACACTGAGTCCGTAAGAGAGAAAAAAACTTTTTTATAACAACATTTGTGAAATAATTTTTAGGGTCCAAGTCGGAAATTGGAGGAGGTGAAAACCTAATTCGCTTAACTTGCTTCTCTGTGACCTTTGTCGCATTTCCACAGAACAGATTATTATAATCATTTCATAGTCTCTCTGCTCGATTTAAAAGTTTTAACATACATAAATATGGATACTATAAGAGTATTAAATTATAAAAATTTAATTATAATTCGATGGCGAGTGGTACATTAATATTTTGTGAGATTCTCGGGATATAACGATTTGTTATATTCTATTTACTCACTTTAAAACTTTTTTTTATCGAAATCAATTATTATTTCAAGACCTTCCGTGTTTTAATATAATTTATAAATAAACAAATATTTTTTTCGTAATAAAAAAAACTATTTTCAAAGGAAAACCATAATGACGGGTACCGCTTTTCTTATATCATTATTTCTTTACAAGTCTTTCAGTGGAGTGATGATTTAGGCTGTCTGAAAACAAAGAACCATTTATAAAATATTTAAGAGAGGAATCTCCGCAATGAATGACATTGATTGAGGCTTTGACGAAAATTCTTTATGTTGAAATTTTCCATCCATCCGCTTATTTCAGATGCCATACAAAATGTATTGATTCCGGATGAACGACGGACGCCAATAAAGAAATCACTCAGTCATTTCTCTTCAGGCCAGCGACGACAAAGGGGCAAAATTGAAAGACATTGTGAAAAGCCAGCATTTTTAGAAAAAAAAAAGCCATATATATTATATACGAAGCCTAGGTCATGCCTCTGAGCTCACTATTTATTTCCCTTTGATGATTTTATCTTTGATAATTTAAAGTAAATAGGTTTTTACCGTTTTAGATATAAGGTTAATTGGCGATCAATTAATAAATAAAAAATCTGATTGTAAAAAATACTATACATTGTGTGTAATGAATGATAATATTGTGACGTGAATTATTGGCGACTTTTCTAAATACATCTTTAGCTTAGCTTTGAAAATTAGGCGCTTACCAAGATATGTGGGTTCAATTCCTACACCAGGTGTTTAGTGTGGTAATATCATCTACTTTTTGAAGGATTATTTCAATTTATAACAATTTAATTCATTATAGTCGTTTATTTGTATTAAAGTGTAAAAAAAAAAATTTAAATAATAACATATCACAAACAATGTGATGGACCCGTGTTATTTAATTACTTAATATAATATTCAAATGAAGATATGTTTATGTAATTATTTAACCTGTCTTAAAAAGCATCCATTTACGAACGATGTATAAAAGTAACCTAAAGGTTGATGTGGAAACATTTTTATAACCGACCTTTGAATAAAGTTATAAATACACATTTTTCTGAATGGATGAAAACGTGCGAAAGTCATACTATAAAGAGTATATTTTATCGGTGAGGGGCAATGGTATTATTATAAAAAAGTACTCTCATATAATAATATGTGGTGAAAAGGCTTTCATTTTTACAAAGGCCCGTTTCTATTGTATCACATTTATACGGCGACAATTCCACCTGCACCTGTACCCACCTTCATACTTACTAATGGCCCTAAATGTGACTCTTTTATGATACAAAAATATATATCAACACTTGAACAATATAGTTTGCTATGTTAAATATAAAAAATCTTTAAATGAGTGAATTTAATTACCGGAAAATATGTATTTTATTATACAATTTCTTTATTAAATATAATTTACATACAATGTTTTGATACATTATGATTAGATGTTACAATATTAAGTTTATAGACTAAATCTTACGTATTTTAATACGGAGTACAATCAATTGGTAATTAAAATATTTAATATGTCATAACATAATTTGATACAAAAACCCACTTGTAGAACTACTAATATATATAATAAAATATTTATAATAATGATAATAAAACAAACTTTTGAAATAAAAAAAAATATAATTAATACCATATGAATAAAAGAAAAATATTGTGAAACACAAATAAATTAAAATCGTTAAAGACTGTGGAGACAAACAAAATCAAATGTGTTTGTGAAAAAAGATATGTTCAAATATTTCAGTGGTAATTTAAAGTTTCGCTTATTTTAAACATATTCGATTTTGTTAACATTTTGTATGAAAGATTTAGGCAAAATATGTATAGAATGCTAGGATTACTATACAAATATTATATTATAACGAGATACAGTGTGAAAACCAACAAAAAGGCAGTATCATTACTAAAAACCGTAATGAGATACGCCTCCCTCGTTATTTCTTATCAACATTTCGCAATATTTTGCATACTTTATATTCCATGAATTTTCGGCACCATTTAGGTGTTGCATGGGAATACTCGATTGTAGAATTGAGTTTCTTTTTCATTTTTGCGAAAATACCCCAAGAACGATATCCACCTTTCGGTGTGCATACTGAAAGTGTAATTTGCATGTTCTATCGAAGGTCAGCAGGTGTTGGCGGAGCACTTTTTCACAACTAATAAGATGACTTCCTTGTCATTTGTATTCATGAGATCTGTATAAAAAGGACAGGATATCCAATTTACAAGACAATATCAGCATACGGTATTCATTATAATTTTGTTTTCTTATTCTTCCAGCTTCGACGTGAGAGGCAGACAGTTCAGCCAGGCCAAGTTGTGGTCTTCACCGGGAGGCTTTGGTTCCAGGGCTTACTTCAGAGCTACTTCAGCACCTGCCAAGTTATTATTAGATGATGTGAGGTCTACGGATGCTGGAATGTACAGGTGCAGAGTTGACTTCCGAAATTCGCCAACCAGAAACCTCAAAGTCAATTTCACCGTACTCAGTAAGTCTTTTTAACTAATATTTTTTGTATATGATATTTCACCTGGCAACATTTATTCATTTGATTCCTTCTTAACGTCATGAAAAAACCAATATGAGAGTGGGAACCAATATTGAGTTATTTCCCTCACTTCTCGTTCTCAGATGGAACTGAAATCTTTCCGTCACGCTGTCACTACATTTATTGCCACATTATGTATCACCGAATATGTAAAGCTTCAAGAAATAATCCAGTCGAAATCAGATTGATTAAAAGCAGAGAAACGGACATCTTCTTTAGAATCATCATTTATAACATCAAAATAGAGAACAAATCAATAATTTTACGATATGATATACATATTACAAATTTCAATTTCAACAACATTTATTTCTGAACGCCTTATTACATATATATAAATATTTATTTGATAAAAATATAGATCCTCCACGAGGACTCTAATCGACTCGACTCGAGGAAGATAAGATTTTAGTTAGTAAGATGTATTTTTTTATTTATATACGCCGCCAGGGACTTTTGAGAACCTTTTTACAAATTTATTTTTATAGACACAACAAACTGTTAATTCATTGTCTGTCGGTTGAATAATACAGATTGGCTCTGAACGAATTAATAATCGCTTCAGTATTTACCTAAAAATCCAGAAAATCAGAGTAAACCAATCAAGGTGATCGATCGAGATTTTATTAATATTATTCCCGACCTCGGTAATCGTAATAATTGATCAAATCTTTTTTTTACTTGGGCGGGATTTTAACCCATGATCACAGTATTTTGTAGCCATGTGCCTTATCCGCTGAGCTATTATGCTGATTTTCTCTTGAAATTATTCCGCAATAGGATATTATGATGCAAGTATAACTCATCATTAATCCAGTATACAATGAAATCATTCTGTATCGCAAATATGTATTTCGAGAATATAATATATATTCATAAATTGATGAAAATTTTGATACGTTTATATAAGAAAAATTGGTTCTTATGTAAATTAATACATATTAAATTCATCGGTTCATTGTTTCCGCCAACCATAAATTTAATCATCGTTAAATATTACATTGTTTGCGAATTTCAAAATGATGTGAATATACCTTTTTAACATCGCAGATATTTAATATTTTACCGGCGTACGTCATAAAACATAAGTTGACATTAAATATTGCAAATTGGCGTTGAGGTGTCGATGATGAAGGAACAGGTTCATCCTGATTCCTGATGTATGTATAATTTTTCAACACCTTCCAGACACTAAATGCGGTCATCAAGTATGTATTGTCCCATTTGCATACCTGTTTCACCCATCATCATACCTGTGTATGATATTACACACCTTGTAAATTAGCCTCTGTCGTGTTTTATCACGACCTGCATCGTTTGTCATATCCAATTATATACATATTAAGAGTAGAAACCGGATTTTATAACATTGCTAATGTGATCAAATTTATACATTATTATCACGCGATGATCCATAACTATTGAACTTACCTTAACTACACCCGATTTAAATAATCATTCCTCATTTATATACAATCGACAATTTATTATTTAATAATTATCACATCAGATCGTATATATTTATATTATATATAAAAACTTTGAGGTCAATTTACTTTAGTTCTTTTCAGATTAACCTCATTAAAAGCCAATGAACTGGGTATTATCAAAGTTTTCGGTGTCTGAAACTTTGCCGAAACTGGAACCTCCCTTTCATTTGTTGATTTATCGACATTATTACTTTTACATTATATTCTGTGTGCGTATATATAATATTTTACATAATACTCATTTATAATATTAACGGCGGTGATTAATCATTTTTTCCTTCTTTGTTTTATATAGAGACCATTTCTTAATTATCGATTTTTTTTCACAAAATTGATCTGTCAAATACGCAAATTAAAGGAATTTTTACGATGTAGGTCAATGTTCGGTTTATTTTTTTTATAAAGAGAGTAGTCTATTGGCCATCCATAGTTTAATTAATCAATTTCATAATAGCTGATTTAATCAATATCGGCTTATGGGATAGGGTGGTTTTATGAAGTTTTGATCTCGGCCATATTTTAGCACCTGTGGATCTAATACCATTTGATCTGTCACGTTTTCCACGAACAATATTGTGATGTCTGATAGAGACTATTTGTATTTGTATTGTGTCACTTTATTTCTTCCTGTTTCCTTCCTGAAACACGTACAACAAGTGCCTTCACGTTAACTCAATCGACAGACGCTACACGCTTTATTTTTATATTTCTTGTTATCCTGTCCCGTGATATTTATTGAATATTCTTGACTTCCAACAAAATAAATCAAAATTTTACAACTGTGATTTCTAGCACATATATCTCACAAACTTGTATAAATGCAGTCTTTTCCAGTCTAAAAATCTTCCACATATGCATGGTGGACTCTTTGTATGATAAATAAATAAATATAGAACAAGCTTTTAATTATATAATGAATGAATGAACCAATGATACTTAATTAATAAGTATGGTATTTTAGGTATAAATCAAGAAACCAATAAAATAGGTCAAATTATTTGTTAAACAGGGTGAAGTTAAATTGACTGAGAATATTTTAAGGGGTGATAGGGTATCGAAAATACATATATTATATAAGTGAAAAAATAATATTTTATTTATTAAAATATTCCTTATTAATTGTAGATAATCCTTAAGTACTTAACAGACACAATACATACGCCACAGTCACTATTGAGTACTTCACAGAAACAGCTGATTCCAAGATGGTGGCCCAAATTTGATTCCAAAAGCACTACACATTTTTAATTAATAATAAAAATATTTTTCACTTATTTTTACGATAACCTACAACCTCCTAAAATATTCTCGGTTAGTTAAAGTCCTTCCTGTGAAACTCTTCTTATTTTTTTACGTATTATATCATTTAATACACTATTTTTAACTAATTTAATATTATATATAATACATTTGAATATTACTGACGTTCTGAAGTAACAAAAAATTTGACCTATTTTATTGGTTTCTAAAATGATATTCTATGATATTTTAAGTAACAGCATAATTTTTTACTAAAATTATGCTGTTACCTAAAATATCATACTTATTAATTAAGTATGATTGGTTCATTCATTCATTATAAAAGCTTGTTCTTTATGTCTTTATCATACAAAGAGTAATATATAATATTTTCCTTTTATTTGTGCGTCTTCTTCGTTACATATAGATCAAAGGCAATATGTACATACATATATTAAATATAAAAATAGCTCCTACATTACCTGCCGACAAACGCTAAAATATAAAAGTTGTTGGCTTAATTAAAGTGCTTATTAATGTGCATATATATTTAGTATAAAGTTAGAAGTAGTCAGCTACATATAGTGATCATCCAACAGAAGCCGTTCTTATTGTTGCAGGCTTTGTTGTCGCGAGATTTATTAAGGCTCCGTTGCCATTGTGCCGACGGGGCCGTTTTTAATTTATAAGCCCTTTGTCGACCGAAATTACATTAAGTCTAATTCAACGAACATTTCCTATCCTCGAAAGCTTCTTTTTTATACATACCAATTATACCAATGCCACAATGCTCGCCGCTCGATCTTATGGACATTTTTAATCCGCCGTATTTCACACATCGCCGATCATCTTTACCTTAATAATAAAATACTCAATAGTGCAATGAAAAATATAATTGACTCTAATTCGGTCAGTATTTTGAATAAAATTAAAAAACTTGCAAAAGAGACGTCAGAAGCCATGCAGTTTCCAAAAATCGCTCATAAAATGATCTGTATAGATATAAACATTAGATATCGCACGAATGGCTAAATGCGTGGTTAATTCAAGTGAATCAAGTGGCCAAAAACATGAGTTAGCTGGCAAATATTATACTGTAAACATCTCTCTTCATATCTTCAGTTATATTTCACAGTAAAATGGGTAAATGCATTGTTACTACATGTAATATGGACTCAAATAGATCTAAACTCAGTTTTTACCAAAGACTACTTCTTTAACGTGTTTAAAATATTATTGCGTTTTAATCGCCAAAGTATTGTCACAGCCACTTTCGGGGGTCACTAGAAATGTGTTGAGTGAGGGAGACAAAATTATGTCTTTATCGAATAGGAGAGAAGAGTGCAACAATACACGGGTTTACACGAAATTGACACGAATTATTTATATGCAATGCGATATCTATGATGATTTTTAATTTTATTGGTGATAAATATTTACATACTCGAATAATACCAATATAATAAATAATTGTTAATATACAATATACAATTAATATACAATTAATAATATACAATTCAGACCCTCGGCTTTCATACGACAAAGAAATGGGAGCGAAATTCTAAATGGTTTTTCAATTAAACGAATTCTTACAAATATAATATGTATTATATTTTATCATACAGTCGTTAAAAATTTTAATAATATCTATGTTTCGCATTAGCTTATATATTATATAAATTTTATAAACGGTCAAATCAAATTGACTGGCGTAGCATTTTGTACTACGGTGGCGTAGACTGTTATAAAATTGTGCTTTATTAAAACATATTTAAATTGTTGATAATATTGACGTCCAGGTGGAATTTCACAATTAAAGAAATTTATTTAAAGTAACTTGCACATTATTTTATTCAAAGTATACACAGACACCTAAAAAAAAATATTGTGGAATTTATGAATTTCTTTATATACTCGTAAATCATTTGAAGAAAAATCTTCGAATAAAATAAATAATCTAATCTGAAATTTACTATTGATTTGAATATTATATCATCATTCATAATAACCAACACTAATCTTAATCAGCTTAATGCTGAAAATAATTCGAGTAGTTTATATATAAATAATATTTTTATTTAAAATATCACGTAGACACTTTATTCCAAAGCAGTCAAATTTTAAACCGAACCGGTCCATGAAACGTTTACTACTTTCAGGCTGTAAAGTAGTAGAATCGAGTTT
This sequence comes from Agraylea sexmaculata, assembly GCA_022606485.1. NCBI lineage: Eukaryota > Metazoa > Arthropoda > Insecta > Trichoptera > Hydroptilidae > Agraylea > Agraylea sexmaculata. Next base: position 134,217 of record JAGTTH010003512.1, on the reverse strand, counting down.
GCACTCAGTCATAAGAGATATACCGGTGTATAGTATCAGCGTTCGATAATGAGATAACTTTTGACGTATTTATTTGAAAGCTTATCCATAATAGAGGCGAGATGAGATGGAGACAGGTTAACTGGGCTATAAAGACACTGGCTCTATAAAATATTGACCGAGACGAGACACGGATATTGGAATTTTCCAACCAGACATCTTATAATATCTTTTCAAAGAGGCTCGCATTTTTCATAAACCACCGCAAATTATTAACTGCCATTATTGAACCGTGAAACAAATAGCGATCTTCATTTATAAATGTGCAAAAACGATGAATATTTCAGTAAAAGTGGCGGCATTTAAGTATGGCAATTCAACCTAAACGGGCGTCTGGTCCATTTCATTTTACGACTTGTGGATTCGTAACACATTTAGAGATACTTCAATCTTTGATTGGTGTAATCGGGAATATGTGGCTCTTCGATATTTATTGCAGCGATAGTAAAATATCTAATTATAACTGTTCTAAAAACAGATTCTCATTTGCCATCGCTTTAATATTCCACATCACATTATCAAATACAGAGGATTCACTTCCGTATTATTAGCGGCTCAAATTAATCCGTATAAATTTAGATTCTCGTCATTGTTATTTGTAGATCACAGTGAGGATTTCAGATGAAGAAGTTACGACCCATAAATATTAATTAACTATACATATACAATATTTGGTTAGGAATAATATGTATATATGCATTGTGAACAAAAATATATTATGAAGAACAGGGCAGTCATATATCCAGATTCTCGTAGAAGACGCTTTTATGACTTTCTATATTTTTCCGAATAAAAATTGTTATGACAGTATGAATTTGTTATGTGGTATAAGTTTTATTGCCCACAAGTCTAGTTTCCATGCAAAGGGTTTTTTTACATATGATAAAATGTTACCTGATTTATTATATTGTACTATTTAAATATATTTTTTATACGTTCACTTTATTGAATGTATTCACGATAGTGTTTATGGGCTTATTTGAATCCCTTAATGTTATAACCTTAAAATATACGAATGTGTGATGTTATAAATTAATAAAGGAATTGAAACGCTATTTACAATTTTAAAAATTTCGAAATCAATGGGTCCATAAAGATACATCAAATTTATTATTATTTATTTATCTATACTTATTTATTTATGTACGCCCCGAAGACCTTTTTGAGAGGGTTTTTACGAATTTCGATTTTAGACACAGCAACTTATATTTTACCAGTTTTTGCCTTAGTATTTATCTTACAATCTATGAAATCAGAGTAAACCTAGATCAAGACGATCGATCGGGATTTTATTAATATTTTCTCCCAGTCATAATAACCGATCAAATCAATTTAAAGTTTTTGACTTGAGCGGAATTTGAACCCATAACTACAGTATTTGTAGCCACACCTTTTGATCTATTACGCTGGTTGATTTATTTTTTTTCAAAATTACGTATTATATGGTTTTGCTTTGTATAATCGTAAATATAAAAATTTCTAATAAGAATACTCTATAAGAACACATTTTTTTGTTTAAGTTTTTATTCAAACATGTGCAGAAATAAAAATTTCCTCTGTGCATGCTTCAAATTGGAAATTTGACTTAAGATCCATACCTTTATTCTTATAATTTATACAATATATTATCCGATCGATTACAGTTTTGTGGCATGATAGACTTGTACAATTCACGGCTTGTCTTCTTATATCTGTAGAACAGCTGTCAAATTCGGGGTAATTTGTCAGTGTTGACAATTCATCTACAAACAGTACAAAGAGTATTTAATTCTATGACAATATAGGTGATTCTCATAATCAATTGAAAACTGTATGTTGTACATAATATGTAAGATGAGTATTGCGAAGATTCGCGGTTGTGACAGAATGTTAACACCTTGATAACGAGCATTCGTTTCGGTCGCCGGCAAATTGGTGTTGCATTGAAATGCGGGCTCCTTTCAAAAAGTATGGAAAGTATGGTTGTATATATATAAATATATATATATAAATATATATATATACATATGTGTATAAATATAGTGAGCAGGTCTCATTTGCACGAACAATACAACAACCATATGTATGAGACTTGAGGAGGGAAGCAAACGCGTGAGGCCTCATTAGTCATTTTAAAAGGCCAGGCTACATAACACCGACACTTAATGAGTACTACCATTATATCAACATTTATTTATTCATGGCTCCTATTTAAAAATGAATGTACATATTCTTACACAACAGCCTCATATGCGCTGAGGCTTCTCATATCATATTTACTACTCGTTACTCCTCCGAATACTTCTATCAATATCATTTACTTGGGTAATTTTATTTCATGTTCTGCTTGGTTTTTTAATAGGACGGTAATAAGTTGTTTATTTTTTGCATTTGAATTTTTTTTGCATTTGAAGTAAACTATAAATAATATTATTAAATACGGTTTTCATATGATGACAGCACTCATTACAATATTTACAAAGCGAGTTTTTTGCGAAATTGATTTAATATTATCATCATTAAAATATCCGTTTCGATATGTATTAATTGTAATAAAATAATAATAATATAAAATATTATTTTTCCATCTGGTAACACTGGCTGTCATGCGTCACTCCGTTTGAAAATTATTTATAAAATGTAACAGTTTACGATTAAATACCTTCTATTGACAGAGACATGAAATGTGTAATATATACATTAGTTGTCGGCCAAATAGGACTATTTCTAAAAAGTCTCATTTAATAGGATAAATGATGATTAAAATCAATTTTTTTTTTGACGTTTGACTGGTAATGACTTTCTTATTCAATTTTATTGACGGACCTTTCAAGTAGGATAATCAAGTCTTCTAATGTCACTGTATAAAGTTTTTTCAGTACTACTTAAGGCTTAATTATATCATTTGTCAATTAGCTATGTTTTACTTATCGATATAATACGAACTTTGCTGGAGTCGCAATTTAAATTATGTACATATTTGACAAAATAAAATTGAGTATGTAATGTAAAATAAAATTAATTTATCAAAAATTCCTTTTATAGTGCCTTTTAATCATCAATTTGTTTACCAAAAAAAATGTTTTTTGTAGATTTAATTTCCTAATAAGTGCAGGATCCGGAAATAGAATGTTGGGGGTTGATAAGTTCTTCAGGTAAGTGTGTAAGACCATAAAAATGGACACCATCATTCATCTTCAAGGGTCACTCACATCCGTTTCACCTGACTGCCTCACTTTGCTTTACTTCTACTACATTCTGATGGATTGATCGACTCCATGCAATATTTGTATGGGAGCCATGACTTTTAGTAATACTTTGATTTATGAACTATACGTGCCGACATCCTTTATAAAAGAAAACTTCCATGCATTGCAATTCTGCCCTCGGTGTCTCTTCACTTCGCCCATAAGTAGCCTGAGGAAATTAAAATTGATGATCATATTATCACAGAATATAGACGGTGTATAAAAATTCCAGTAAATAATCATTCGTCCAAAAACAGGAAGTTTTCCTTATATACTTAAAAATAGGATAAGTGTAAAAATAAGATATGCCCACGCTGATATATGGCTGCTATTAGTAATAGGATGGCTGTTATTAGTAATAATTATCTTAAAACTAAAACATCATAATATGACTAACACTATCATTTGTGGTATTTCGGATCCCATGTTAGTCTTTACCTATATTTATTCTTCTTCAATACTAGGTAAATAATCTGCAATTAATATTATCACGCCAAATTATTACTATTTGCATTTTTTTATTGTTGTCAATCCTCCTCCTCCTCAATACCTCTTGTTTTTTAATTATTTTTAATGTACATATATTTACCATTAATATATTGTATAAATTGTTTATAAATACATATAATATTGCTGTAAAATGCGTAAATATAAATATGTTAAATTAGTATGGAAAATCATCACCCTACACAATTAAAATTCAAACAAAATAATTGAGTGTACCTGAAACATAGCCTTAAATAATAAAATAGACAACTTTTACTAGATATTTATTTTGGTACAATATGAGGCAAACTCTTATAAATAAAACTAGAATAAATATGTCAATAGTAAATTTTTGCCATATGTCAATTTCATAATCAGATTTCTGAACCACTGAGTAAGAAGGCTAGAATTATTTACAAATTTCCTGCTATTTTCATCCACAAAAATAAATTAATTAATTTTGTATGAAACTTGTGTGCGAATGTCTTCTAAATGTGGTGGCTTTCATTAACAGTGGTAAAAAATCTGTATCTCATAACAATGAATATTTCATAATGTCACACGGAAGCGAGATAAAGTGTGTTGAAACATATTTAATATGGGGCAGAATATGTAGTGGTAACTTATTATTTTCATCATTATTGCCTCTTATTTCTTGCTACATCCACCCTCTTCACACATTATTTGGACCCATTGTCAACCTTACTTCATATCTGCTGTATTTATAGACAGTTTCTCGCTTTATGAGAAAATCTGTCACTTGTCCACTTTCACTATATTCTTTCTTACACACACACTATACGAAATGTCTAATATGTAAAGTGTGATTGTACAATGCTATTCCTGGAAGGGTGCTTCATTTTACGCGTAGTTGCTTTCAGTCCAGTGAATATTAATAATGTATTGTGAATCTTTCCCAAAAGCAACAGACCGTATAATAATGTACTCTCAATAAATATCAAGTGCTAAATACTCCTTTGTGAAAATGATATTTTACAATTTGGACACATATTCTATTATGGGTTCGCATCTGTTCGCTTCATATATTCTTCACAATGTAATTCATCTTATGATATATCCTTTCACACTTCTTCTCAGAATTGACGGTTTCATATAATTCGATGCGAAGATGAATCTTCAAAAGCATTACGAACTATCAGTTTTCAATGAAAACCTTTCGCTTCTTAAAGGACCACTAAATCATATGGAAATTATCATAGCTTATACATTGGGATAGAGTTTAGAAAAAAGTCATATTATGTATGTTTGTATTTTTAACTTAACTAAACATTCATTTTATTCAGTGGTGTATAACTTTCATTTTAATTGTAGTGGTCAAAAACTTTTTAATTAACATGTGTGTGTATATCTTTACAATGCTTAGTTATATTTTTTTACTTTGATATAGATATAGCATTACATTAAAAACATGTAAACCTTTTTTTATAATAAATCTTTTTTTATATATAATGTAGGAAAGAAGATCGAATTCTGTAACACACATATATATATATATGTATATATATATATATATATATATATATATATATATATATACATATATATATATGTGTGTTACAGAATTCGATCTTCTTTCCTACACGACATTTTAAGACTAGATTTTTACAAGGATAGATCATTGCTGTGGGGTGGCCTGGGAAACCACCTCTACTATATTCTCCCTTAAAGACCACGGTTGCCTGGCCAACCCCTTACAAAAAAAATTCTCTAGCACTTTTCTATATATGTATTAATCATTTTTATATAAAAATATAAAAAATTCTTCCAATGGGAAGTAAAATATATATGTCTTTCGTTGTTTAACTGCAATTAATTTATAGTTGTAGACGAGGTGTTGCATTGTGATGAGTGGTGACCACAAGTTAGTGGTTGTACAAGTTCTGCTGAGATAGTGCCAGAAGTGGTAAAACATATAAACACACTACTGTTGGACGCTTCTACTTTTACTTTATATATATATATATATATATATATATATATATATATATATATATATATATATATATATATATATATATATATATATATATATATATATATATATATATATATATACATATAAAGACATATATATATATATATATACACACATTAAAAGTTACATGTATACATATTATTATAGTTGTAACATACATGCAACTGAACACATTGGGGACCCTTGTTGTTGGCCAAACTTTAACACTACAACTATGTTTGACTGAATTCGTTTTTCCTAGTTCAAACACTTTTAAAGTACATTATATTGTATTATTATATATCCTGAAAAACACATTATTTTAACCAAGTCTCGTAAAGTTCGGGCATTCATCAAAATTATACATTTATTAACACAATTCTGATATAACCAGGAATAAACCATCACATTTTATAAATTCTGTAGTTTTTGCAACAATGTAGAATATTACATTGCTTTGCGATATATTAATCATTCATTAATTTTCATATTTGTAAATGGGTTTTTATTTTTTCCCATTCTTTCTATAATTTAATAGTATTATTATTTTTGTCAAATTTAAATAAAACATTCTCATGTTAGTTATAGGTAAAAAGATTTTTATACTCTATACACTTAAGACTATTTCCAAAGATGTATTGTTCTATCAATCATTGTAAAAACTTATACATGATATAGAAATTGTAATATAAAATCATTTATTATTTTTAAATCCTGGTGGAATTCCACTATTATGATAAGCAAAATTAGACCCAAATTATTTCTAATATACTATTATAAATGTTATAGTATTTTTTTTGAGACTGAGGATCTTTGTGGACGACTAGAAAACTCGAAAACTGTCGAAAGTACCTACATTCAGATATCTCAAAGTAAAATATTGTGGATGTAAACAAACCCAAACGGTAAACATTATCAACAATATTATAAATGTCTTATTTATTTGAATTTATATTTAAAGGTAAATAGATTTTAAATATCAAGAATATAAAGAAAACTTTTTGATTGAGTTTGTGAACGTGCCTATCCGAAACACATATTTTTTTCATTAATACTTAAAAAGTGATCATTTGTAATTTTTTTCTCAATATAAATATAAACATAAGTATAATGACGTAGTTTATAAAAGCCCGGTTGTTACATTTTTCACTTTAAAAAAGTTTTCTAATAATGAAGTCCTCGTAAAGTGACTCGTTTTCTCGCTTTTTTCACGCTACTTCGGAACTTTTTTCGCCAGCCCGTTAATTAATTATAGGAAGTCGCGTTTCGATTCAATTCGGAAGGGTTTCTTTCTACTCGGTGTGATATTTTTTTCCTTAATATAATTTTAAAAAGTCTATTCTGAATGCTAAGCAGGAAAAGTACGAGAGGGCAAGGGATATTTTCAAACATAATTTACATATTTATTTTGAACGAAGCCCCTGTCCAACTACGAGCACTGCATACTTTGTAAGCTTCCTTGAACTCTTTTTTGTGAGCCTTTTTTACTGAACACACAATATTTATTAAAAGGTGCTTTTACTTGGTAAATTTATTAATATGTTATGCATATTATGTTTCATTGGAAACGTATATTCTTTTATATGTAATATCTAATATGATTTCAGTTTTCAGTGTGTCTTTGAATATATTTGTTCAAACATGAACTTTCCATGTTTGCATCCGTGATAACGTTTCAAATGCATTCCTTTACTCGCAATGAAAGCTTAGATTTCTCTCTTTTAAAATATTTCCAGATGCTTTTTGTAAAAGAAGAAATCACATAAATTATAAATATACTTGTAAATTGTGTTACATTTTGTTCGTTACATCCACACTACAATATGTACTGGGAGAATGTTTCATAAAAACGTTCAAATATATTTTTCAGCATTGGTTTCAGAACTATCCGATGAAATATTTCATTGCATCGCCTTTTCAGGAATAACTCTGCGCTTTATCCGATAATAAAATGTTGCATTTGAATTTGTATAACTAGAGCTTATAGTTTATTTACACGTATAATCCTCATGACAATTTTAATTACAACATATAGGTTCATTTTTTTAAATTTAAATAAACGCACCCATATTTTCTTGGAATAAGAGATGTGAATTTTCAAATACCTTCTTTCACATTTTAATAGCCCTACAGCCCATTGGGCCTTGGGCTTCCATAGTAATGGCCCGTTTTATAAGACCTGTTTCCGCCTTGGCCAAGTAATGACTACCAGAATAATTCTATGAGGATATGGTTAACAGCCATATGTTGATTTTATTTAAAAAAGTAAATAAAATATTTAATAATGTGGATAAATAGATTTATAATATAATAATTATAAATTTCCATATCTAAACCAATGGTTGTTGACTTTTTCGACACACTTTTAAATTCATTTTTTACATATTTTATTTTTAATTCAAATTATTAGAAATATTAATATATGTTTATAATATTATTAATGTATGTATTTAATAATTAAAATCGATATTACATCAATATTTTCATTGATTGAGTTTTTTGGTTTTCAATATTTTGCGTATTATTTTAATTGATTAATATGATGGATTGTCAATAAAGTCAATTTAAGTCTAAACAATATGTCCTTTTAAGATTTATTATTTTAATATATAAAGGTCTATAGACCGTACACGATGATCTTTAAAAAAACAGGTGCAAACTGTAAAAATCACACTACTATTTTTTACTAGGCTTGTAGATCAGATGTTGAACTTGAAACATGCCCAGAGACAAGAGAGTGTGCAGATACCAAAACTACAATATTGTATTATATTAAAATATGATCAATCACAGCCGTTCATCAAAATTAATGTTAAAACTGAAGTCTATTTTTTTAAATAATAATACAGTGACACTCTATTTCAGTTTGGAGTTGGGCCGATCTTTTGTTGAATTCCGATTAAATATCTTTCTCAATACATTAAATACACCCCTTCGATATCTTGAAACAGCTTCCCGCCATCCAAGAACAGAACTCATTACTAAACACTGCTTTTGATATACTATGAAATTATAATTTGTGGTGATAATAGTGATGATGGCAATTGATGTCGGGGTGCAAATTTATTTGGCGTAGCGGACGGGTCATTAACGAATTCGCTGACACATTCTACCGGTTCTACATTTTAGCAGAGACACAAATTAACGATACATTGCCAAAGCCTAACACCAATATTATCACTACACATAGTAATTCAACCAGTAATTAATATCTATTCCATAGTACGTACCAATGTATACACTTATTAAAAAATATTTTACTATTTTAAATGTTGGTGGACGAGAGTGGTTTTCATGTGACAAATTAAATTTAGTCAACCCTAAAATGCTCACATTCCACCAGGAATATACAAATGTAGACAATCTTTTAGAGACCACACTTTACACATAAATTTCTGCATAATAAATTAAAATATCTATTTTATATAGATACAGCTTTGCAGGTATAGCATGTTGATAATTTAAGAGCGAACATGTAATCATTTTCAGAAGCGATGTATATACAATTTATGAATCGCGTGGAATGAAAATGATGGTTTGTTTTTAGGGTCATTATGCTCGCCTTGTCACGACTATTAAAACACACGCCACATTCCCAATATGAATATTTTGCATTCAGTTCAATAATATTTTTATTTTCTCTCCTGAAGACTTTCACGAATTCGAGACACCCTCCACGCGATCATAATTATTACGAACTAATCGAATTGAGTCTGTGTATACTTTTTGAATTATTAGTGCATGTTTTTATACGAGGCACGAACTCTCAATGCAATTGCATACAAATTGGTATGTAACCGATGATTATTTAACAAATGTGATCAAAATGTACTGATAATAATGAAAGCTCTTTTCATCACGACACATTCGTATTAATAATATCATGTCATAAATTACGCATCATTCGACTGCAGATCACCGATGCACAATTATTAATATCATTAATGTATTATGCATATGGAGGAAACGTGTTGATTAATATTAATCATATAATATATGAGGAGAAGGAGGTCCAAGACAGCTTGGATATAATTTATAATGACAATAAACGTCACCAACAACCATCCACTACTACTTGACTGAACACCTTGTTCACTTGACCGATCCTATATCTTCACAGACTTAATTATAATTAATTAGTGTGATATTAGTGAAATGAAAATAACAGTCAAAATACTGTTAAAAATTCCGTTATACGTAAATGGGTTTAGTTTAAATTAGTAGTGATTTTTTTCAACTACGAATCTTTCAAAGTGGCATTTTTTATAAAATAAACGCAAATTGAACCCCATGAAAAATAAAATATCATACTTTATAAATCAATTTAAATTATAATAATTTTATAAATTTAAATATCAGCTCTTTAAAACATTAATAATACTAAAATTATTATTATCATAATGGATTAACACCAATAAATTGTAAAACAATTTTTTTTTATTAGTTTACGCTTATCGATGCATTTGGAAAAAAAATGATGTGTTCTGTTGTGAAAAAATAACGGTTTTTATTCAATTCAGAATGAATCATAAAATTATAAAGGGCTTAAAAAGGACGTCCATCATTTTAAAATTGGATTAAAAAGGGAAATCTCCTTTACGGTTTCCGGCTCAATTGCCTATTCGACGCCTTCCAAAATAATTTTTTGATACTTTTTAAATGATTTTTTAGACTTTTTTTATTGATTTTATGTAAAATGACTGAATTGCGGTATATCTTAATTTATTTAAAATGTCGACGCAAATACTGTCTCTTTATTTGACTAATTTTCCAGTAAAAATTTTATTCTTTAAATTTTAAGTAATTTAAAGTGTCACTTGTTGACAATTTTTATAATATAATTTTATTTGTTGATAGTGTTGACTTCTTGATGGAATCCTATAATTTAAATAAATATGTTATTTGTAATTTCCACAGTAATTTTTGTTACAGAGTCTGAGTACTATCGACTACTAACTTGTAGTCCACTAACTTAAGACTCCTAACTCGTAGTTGACTACAAGTTAGTGGTCGAAAATACTCAGACTATGTAACAAAAATTACTGTGGAAATTACAAATAACATATTTCTTTGAATAAGTTTATTTATTGTTACTGCCTGAATCTTCTTCATTCATAAATAAGACATAGTTTGATCCAAAACCGTTGAAAATAATATATAGAACACACGGGGGTACATTAGCTGTCACGAAAATGTGTAAAAAGGGCAAGTTAATCGAGAGAATGAAAAAAAAGCATGTAAACTGCCGAGTCATTTAAGGATCAGAAAAGGAAATTACATAATTTCAGGTCCATTCATATGAAATTATCCAGTCGTCACGCGACTTTATACAATAAAATAAATTCCCACCTTTGATTTCTGCCTTCACATATTATATAAAATATATTTTCTCTCTTAAATATTTTCACCCAAAAACCCTTCACTACTTGGACCCATTACGTGCACGTGGTCGACTTTTTACGTCTTGAAAATAGGGCGGTCTTTTTTTGCCTCTTCATACTTTCCACCCCTTTCACTTTTCGCTACGACGGCGATAGTTTTATGATCTTTCGCAAGTTTTTAATTTAAATTCATACAAGTATTGTAATTGTATCGACCAACTGGTTGTATCTTTGATTTTTTAAATAAATACAGTCTGCTAAAATTAAACACCACCCCCCGTTTCCTGTCACGTCAGTGCGAGTTTCGGGGTTATTATTTCGGACATGTCAACATCGGAATTGGTATTTTTATGGCCTTGCTTGAATATGAAAATCATAAATATTTCCACGGACAAATAAATGCGGAGTGGAATTGTTCGTTTTGTGTTTTGTTTATCGAGACGGAAAAAAGTTGTGTGTGGGAAATATACGAGCCTTATGAGAATTTTCCAGCCGGTACGAAGCCATTATTGGCGGCTTGCGTCAAATACAACCACTTAACTCTTAAAAACATATAATACATTTATTTTCGAAGAAAACCGGTTGAAAGAACACTTAATTGAGTTCCCATCAGTTTGAAAACAATACCAGAAATTAGTCTCCTTGTGTAAATAAACGTAGTCGCTTGATCAATTATATTTAACAAATAGAATTAACTCTATTCAGTATTCAATAGTAATTAATTCGGTTTGTTGACTGTTTATCTATTTTTAGTTCTTAATTTAAACAAAAGTAGTAAATAATCTCAAGATAACCTATCATTAAAATACAAAACTAGCAAAAAGTAATATATCAGGGGATAAGGCGCGTGGCTAAAAATACTTTGGTCCTGGATTCAAATCCCAATCAAGTTACCAAAAAATTTGATCGGTTATTACGAGATCGGGAATTATATCAATAAAATCCCGATGGATCTTCTTGATCCAGGTTTATTCTGATTTCCTGGATTGTAATGTAAATTACTGAGGCGATTATTAAGTCTGGCAGAGCCGCTCTGTCGGTTACCTGTGTAACTATTAATAGTTAATATCACCGAAAGTTAAATTTTTTAAAAAGGAATTAATATATAGTTTTATCTAACAAACCAATGAGTGTTTTGTTAGATAAACTTTGGTTTATATAAATTACCAAGTACCAAGGTGTATATAAATAAATGAATAAATGAAAAATAATGTCACCGACAGGTTAGCTCTATACTTTTTAACTCTATTCCCGTAATTTTATTTGTTGTATGTAAAAGCTCATACTCACACTTTATAATCTAGGAAATCCGAGTAGAATAAAATCTATTTATTATTTAATTATCTTCCTGGCAAAATTAATAGCCGATCATAATAGTTAAGATCACCAACAGACAATGAATTAACACATTGTTGTGTATAAATAAATAATTGGTTGCCGATCTACCAATTAAATTATTATTTTTTTATATGATGTGTAGTATCATAATATTGTTTTTGAAATGATGACTAAGTAAATTAATGAATATCTTGGATACTTTATTTATGTTACAATGCGGTACAAAATATTTCACTTTGAACAATGGTTTATGATTGTTATATGTGCCATATTTTCAAGCCATGGTACACGGGATAGACATGGTGAATTTATCAAGGGATAGTGGAAAGGTGTCATGCCATAAAAGTGGGCTTTTCTCCATTCTGTATGTGTTTTACAGAGGGTACCGCCATTACGCAGGACAGGTCAAATATATTCCAGATTAATAAAACTGACGTCGATATTTTCACCGCGTGAAATAATATTTTCAGAGCTCCTTGAAAAAATATCACAAGTGTTTGTGCAGACTCTGTGATGAATGCCTACGCCGACGTAGCCATACATTTTATTACTTAAACGCTGAAAAAAAATTACTTTTTGCGTGAAAAATATATTTTTATCTCAACACGCTCACTTTATTTAAAAGTCAGTATTCAATAATAATTTTTCCTGACCTATTCAACAATCGCATCATATAACATCAATGGAAAACCTTTTTCATTAAAAAAATATTAATATACAGTTATTTTAATCCTTGTTATTCACATCGTTGAATTTCTTTCAAACGTATTTTTCCCATAAGAAATAAAAATCTTTTTTTACATTTATATCTTCTACAGCAAACGCGGATCATATTTTAAACGAAAGTCGCATATTAACTAAAATGTAGTGGTTAGTGGAGATGATTGGTGTATCGAGGTTAATTCATTTTTTCAGAATTATTTCGCTTTAATACACTTTAATATAATGTTTAAGTGTGTAAAATCTCTGATAGACTCAACTGATTTCACAAAAATATTATAATAAAAATTAAAATTGAGGTTTCACTGTATTTTGCTGAATCACCCTTCATTTCAAAAAAAAATCACATATTTTATATCCGTTTATTTTGGTGAATAAATTTTCTCCATTTCTCTAACATTATAAGTCTAATTTTTAAAAGAAAATAATACTCGTTTTTAACAAGTTATTCTTGATTTTAATAAGCCGTTCATTTGACTTTCTTTGACACTTAGTTTTTCTATCGAAAATTGCTGTAAAAGTATGGCTCTTTTAAGTTTTTAGGCTGGTATATAGTATTTTAAACAAAGTATGGTTATAAGACGTTTAAGAAATATTCCCACAAACCGCTCGGAGCCCTTTTAGATTAAGAATGAGTACTTTACCCAGGGGAATTGAAAAGCATGACGAAGGTAAAGCTGCACTGACTCTTCCACAAACCTTACCCCTTATATCAAACCACAGTTTTACCACAAGCTTTCCCATTAACCATTCAAATACCTACGTGCCTTTAAAATTAAATAAGACAAACACATATATTCCATTAAGTTCGTTTATAAAAAAAGTGCAATAAATTCATAATTATCAATTCTACACAATATAAAACCACACTTCGTAGTGGTCATAAAATGTCTTATTTCCAGCAAATTACCTTACACCAATAAAGATCACTATCGGGTTGACTGTAAAATTGATTTTTGCTCTCAAGCCTTCATGTTGTATTGGCAAAATGTTACCGGTTCATTTATTGCGGGCTTGGCAGAATTATTTATATAATACACTACTTTATATGAAATCGATGAAAATTGTCGCAATAGCAAGTTTTATATGACAAAAGTCGTATAACAAGTTTTATACGTCAAAACGACCGATCTAAATAACCCGACTAATACTATTTTTATTACTAAAGTGGTTCGTTTTGACATTTAAAGTAATATTTCATAATATCATACAATCTTAGGTATCTATCAATAAATTACGTTTTATAGATGTATAGTGTGATACCTCAATTATTTAAATACTTAATATTACTCTAGATTTGAAGTTAATATATTCTCCATGATTAAAATCCTACCCTGTTTATATGTTTCAATTTAAAATCAAATATATTACTCTGTTTGTTGAAGGATGATCATAAATTAATAAAAAGATTAATTCGTACTTATCCAAAGTTTAAACTTTAAAGTAATATGTCCATTTCACATCTTTTGAGAAAGCTGAAAATCAAAGTTCACTACCTGGTTATAATTATAATTATAATTTTTATATAAGCTTTATTTCTTCAATAATTTTTTTATTATTTTCAGGTATTTTTAAACGATGAAAATATTTAAAATCATACATTAACTCCAAAGAAATAACATAATATTTATGTGATACGCATTTCCATGTAGTATATGGAAATACAAATGTATCTAAAAATGGTGTTCTGGTTTTCTAATATACTTTTTATCAAAATCATAATCTCGTAGTGACAAAACGGAATTTAAATCTTATGCTCGTTGCATTGAAAACGTGTCAGTGGCATTTTGCATATTGGATTTCCAAGAATATAATAACGTCACAAATATCCGCGGGGTATTTTCCTCACCTCGTTTATTTAGAGGTATTTTCGTAGTTTGGATTGAACGTGCTTTGAGTCCAAATTAAAATAAAATAATATCGGATTGAAACAGGCTTTGTAGTGTATTTGTTTAGAGACAGGTTCTAAGACAGAAGCGTTCAATTTCCTGAGCACTGCGAGTTCTTCTCACACAAACTTTTTCAATACTTCGCTTCAGATAAAGCCTCCATTCCTCGCTCATGTTCTTCTTCATCTTCTAACTGATTCTTCGCCAGCTTTGCATCTTGATTCTCTGTCAAATTTACATATAAACTTTCCATCATCAGACGCCACTCTTCAACGAGGCCTGCTCGCGTGAAAATTGCTTTTAATTTATTTACCACACACACCACTCACTAAGAAGACTATGCCTGCTTAACTTTTCATCATACTTTATGGTGAATATTTCTCATTTTCGCCAAATCACATTTACATATTATATTCGATATAAAACAAAAAAATATACATTTTTTAAACAAATAATGCCGTACTAAATTTTATAAAATAATACTATTTTGGAGGGCTTCTGTATATTTTTTAATCTAAAATGGTCATCCTCAGAAAAAAAATTATTAATTTTTATAAATTTTAACCCTCTGAATATTTATTGAAAATGTGTACTTCTTTTGAGTATGGAATATGTACGCTAATTAATAAAAAATGGTCTTAAATTAATTTTAAAAAATACGTAAATATCGATGGTGTAAACTTTAAAGTAATATGTCAATTTCACATGTTTTGAGAAAGCTTAAAGTCAAAGTTTCAAAAAGTCAAAACCATACATTAACTTCAAACTCATAAGATGTGGACATAATATTTATGTAATGTATTTCCATATAAACTAAACTATATATTATTTTAAAATAATTATCTGGTTTTCAAAATATGTGTATGCATATATATATATTATCAAAATCAAAATCTCGTATTTACAAAATGGTATTTTAAATCATTACCAGTAATGTGCCAAAGTCAAACAAATACTATATCTCTTTTTCTTTGTAGAGTTTCATTTCTCTCTATAGAGAATGGAGAATACTATACTATTTGTTTGCCTTGGTGCAACACTGTTTATAACACAAATGTCTTTCTTTTATAATGATTATATACATTTGATTATCAGATTCTTGACTTTATACAATCATAATACATGTTCTGAATTCATCACCCTTTAAATGATAGTCTTTAGCACTATTTAGTTGGCACGATGGTGGCCATTAAAAAGCTCCGGTTGTGTGGAAGAGCTGATCTGATAGTTAGTATAGTTGAAGGTATAGAATGGTTTGTACACAAAGTTGGACTTTGCTTTCCTGTTTTCTTGAAGCTAAATTTTAGATGGCTGTGCTCATCGAACCAAACTTCATAATCGAGTTGGCCAGCTTTCCTTGTTTGCTATTTTTCATTCACTTCTGATGCACTGCTTCTTCTCCTCCATAACTATTATACTTCAATCTTAGACAATTTGTGCTACTCACAAGACACATTTATTTACAAAGAACTGCCAAAATCGCATCCTTTCATATAAGAAAACTATATCTCGTACCCAAACGTCTAAAGCGAACAAGTAATACAAAATCAACACATTACACTAAAATATACTATTACACTAAAATATACTATTACACGTATTTTTAAATATTTCCTTATTCTGATTCATTTGTGCTCCAAAGATGCATTTATTTTTTAAATTCTGGATATAGTAGTTGTGAATAAACATTATTATTCGCTTTGCAAAGTGTCGAAGCTTTTCAATGCAAATGTCTACACGAAGAACTAGTGGAAGAAGTAGCAGCATCAGAACCAAGAAGCCTCATCTTCAGTCCTTATGAAAACAAGTCACAATGAATTATTCAGTGTAGTGTTTTAAACTCGACAGACACTAACTGAACTGTTCTTTTGCGGTCGAAATTTGTTAGGCTTCTTAGTTACTTTTATATTACTATGTGAATAATAAATAATACATATAAATTAGTTACAGTTGTTATACAATCAAAGCATTGTTTGATCGCTATCCCTTTAACTATTCATTGATGTAAATCCGTGGCTACGACAATTGACAGGATGGCTTGTCCTGTGTGGATTGTAGTTTCTTATCTAGACGAGGGGAATTAGAGAAAAGAAGATAATAGAAGAAAGTAGAGAACAAGAAGCCGACAGTAGAATGAGGATAAAGACTGCGGTAAAAATAGACAACAACACACTGAGACAGTCTGCCGTGAAATTGCGTTTTATTTAAACCTAGTTAAACGAAAAAAATATACAGTAATACATGTTTAATACTGTTGACTCGACTTGTACACGGAATAACTGTGAGAAAATATACTAAAGAACACCCCATTTTTTAAACTATATAAAATCTTTATTATACTAAGGTGTTCATTATATATTTAGACACTTTATTTGTGGATAAAATAATAAAAAAAACTCAAACATATACAGACAATTCCAAATATCGTCGAGTCCTTCATTCGTCACGAATGAATTTTTACTAAATGAAATCAAATGTTAAACACCGAAATTCGCGTAATGCGTAATATTTCTAGTATTGATATTATTTAACAATGTTACAAATTGGATTCTCGCGAATAAGCAAGTGTGTTTAAAAAATATAACAAATATTCGTTTTTTACTGATTTTAATTAATAATATTTGAATATAAATGTAATACAAATTGCTAAACAGAAATTTTTATTCGATAACTATCAAACCATTGATTTTTTTCATCTAATAATCGCTCGAAGGATACCTATGTATGTGAAATAACTGAGAATATTTTAGGGGGTTATAGGGTATCGTAAGAATAATCCCGATTCCAAAAGCACTATTAATCATTTTTTTAATTATTAATTGATTAAAATTTCTTTTTTTTAATATATATTTTTTTCAATTATTCTTACAATACCCTACCACCCCCTAAAATATTATATTACTTGTTACACAGGTCACCGACTTAATAATAAGTATTTACCTTACAATCCAGGGATATCAGAGTAAACCTGGATACAGACGATCGATCGGGATTGAATAAATATTATTCTCGATCTCCCAGTCGTAATAACCGATAAATCAATTTAATTTTTTTTTACTTGAGCGGGATTTGAACCCATGACCACAGTATTTGTAGCCACGCTTCTTATCCCCTGAACTATTACGTCGGTTTATATTGAATTTATCAAGGATATTAGGTTTATATTTTAATTCAAGTTAGTCGAAAAAAGTGTCTTGGAAAGTTTTATTGGTTCAAAAATAAAAGTGCAGCTTTCCTCGGTGTGATATAAAATTGAACAAATTTCACCATGTCCAGAATAAAAGAGTATAGCCATAAGATTGTGATCATAAAATATTTCAATGTTGCCATCCACAACACTCAGTCTTCATCACACAAAGTCCAAACCACAGTACTTGCTCTATACACTGTATACTATATCATCTAGTAAACTTTAATATAAATAATAAAATAAAATACCCCCTTTGACATGTCAACATATTATTAAATAAATTTATTTGTTTTCAGTACCACCTGGAAGACCTGTCATATATGACGGCAAGAGGAGGGATCGCACTAAACTTATAGAACCATACAATGAAGGATCTGATGTTGTTCTAGTCTGTGAAGTTGATGGAGGTCAGTACTTTATTATTTTCTAGAATATTAAAAAAATGTCGTTGCTCAAATCAGTTGACATAGACAAAAACTTAAGAATATTCTTAGTGCAATACAATCAGAATGAAGAATCGAGACGGTATTCGGTCTTTATTATTTTCAGACATAGTAGTCGGTGAAATTCTTATTTTTATTTCTTCTAAAGATTCAGAACTATTAATCAAAAATTTAACAAATGATGATTTTTAGAAATTAATTCACAATAATTTATCTAAACCTAATGTACATATAATAACATTTGAATTGTGACTGTAAAGGTCTGAAAAATGTGAGACTTATTTTATAGCAAACAACATTTTCAATTTCGCGCAGCTCTCTCGCCACTTTTTCAGGCCATTTCTTTTTCACAGGCCGATAACTTCAGCTTCATGAAACAAACCTCCTTTTGGGATTTTTTTCATCCTCGTGAAAAACACACATATGTGTAAATATGTTTCAATATCGGCGGTCTGCGGTTTCACGATTTCGATTATGCCAAAAACGACGACGTGATGTTCTGAAAATATATTACTAGCGATAAATTTCCCAGATAAAGAGTAGGCGTTTCAATCGTCATTGCTTTAAATAAATATAAAATCTTATGTACTTTTGATACGCTATTTCCATTTTAATAAACGTCTTTTATACGGAATGTTGATCTGACCCAATTTTCTTGAAAGGAAAAGTAACATCGTGGTTGCGGCAACATTATTCAAAGCCAATCATTCCATTTGATATAAAGTATATGGATGTATGCATATCTTTGTTTGTCTTCATTTAAAATATTGTTGCATTATTTTCGTGTTTGTAGTGATATTTATTTTTCACATAAATAAACTTGTACCGGTTGTTGTAATAAAGGGTGGACAAGTAGAAATATTAAAATGGCGGTGGTGATTTGCTGCACGGGAGGCCATTATACATCCTGCAAAGGCAATTCACCATGAATTCGAGCCCTGCATCATTCCGACACCATTTTTAATGCAACATTTCTCTTAAAACCATACTGAAAGCTTGCTTTGTCTAACAATATATAGTATTATCCACAAATAATCCATAAATATTTATCCCAAAGAAAAAAATATTCATGTACTGCAATACTTAACGTTAGTTCAACATGGAGCCTAACGTTTACAATTTTCTAATTCGCCATCTATAAGGCTGATTTTTTTTACCTATTTAGTGAAATGATCTTTTAACAGTCGAAAATTTCTTTTAAAAGAATCCAATTCTGCAAGAAGAAATATTCACGATGTATATACATTTATTAATTCGTATAATATATTTTTTAGTTTAGTTCAAGTGGATAAAGTGGCCAAAAACATGAGTCACCTGGCAAACATTATACTGTAAACATGCCTCTTCATATCTTCAGTTATATTTCACAGTAAAATGGGTAAATGCATTGTTACTACATGTCATATGGACTCAAACATACACTCAAATACATCTAGGCTCACTTTTTACCAAAGACTACTTCTTTAAGATGTTTAAAATATTATTGCGTTTTATTCGCCAAAGTATTGTCACAACCACTCTCATGGGCCACTAGGAAATGTGTTGAGTGAGGGTGACACACTTATGCCTTTATCAAATAAGAGAGAAGAGTACAACAACACACGGGAACTGACACGAATTATTTATATGCAATGCGATATCTATTAATTGACTAAATTCACAATATAAGTGTCGCGTCTCGTTGCATCATATCATAAATGATATGAAGTGTACCTATGTATATTTTTATGAAAGTTGGTTGGTGTATGGTGGTTATATAAAGTTGTTACATGATAAACGATATAATTTAATACGCACGTTTGGTTATAAAGTGCTGGTATATGGGTTATGGTGAATCGCTATCTCCATAATAAGGAAACCATCCAACCGGCCAATCTTTTAAATTCCTTCCACCCCCGTTTGCCTTTCTGAATGCATGTATATTCTCTACAAACACCACTATTCTACTATTCCACGGATCTGCTTAATTTAAATACTTCATGAATTATGAATGATCTTGATCAATAGACATCGAATGCAAAGGGAATATCATCATATAACTTTTATAACACATACACACTCATTCACAGCTCTTAGAGATTTGATTATTATTAAAGTGGTTTAATTTTCAGTAGTTAAGTAGTATAAGATTAGGTTTAATATATTTATAATACGTATAAGACAGGGCAAATGTGCAATGTTCACTAAGTAGTAATTGCTCCACTACTGGACTGCCTCAAAGAAGGTAAGCACTATGTATTTACAATATAATACATACAATTTCAACTATTTATATGATATAAGGATTTACGGATTAAACTAAATATACTTGTAATATTTTAAAAGTATAAGGAAAATTTATATAATAAAGTAATTGGTAGGATTACCCTCTTTACGCACTATTAAAAATTCCACATTGTATTTTAATTTATTCAATAATAATCATTTCTTCCATTTTTATATTAATCTATAACACCATAAGAGCCTTTAGCTTATATTGTATTGAGTTTTGTCATATTGTAGATAAAAATTGATTTATCAATTTTTTACCAATTTTTACATCCCAATGAATAAGAACATGTCAATTTCCTTTCGATTGAACAATTTTTCTGAATTATCTTTTTCTCTGCAGAAAATAATTTTCACATTAAAAGATTATTTTATAAATAAGGTGGATACCTTATATGTATATCAATTATTGTTATATTTGAAGCTTTGGTCATAGTTTTTAAAATGCTATGTTTCAATTACAAGTATTCTTATTATAATTATAGCTTTAAATTTAAATTGTTTATTTAAAAAAACTTGCATTCAATTATTAATTTTCAATGATAATTATCATTTAAAAGGCTAAAATTGTTTTTTATTTACTATAATTTCACCAAGGAAACTTATATCATATTAATACTTCAAAAATATTGCTTGTGTTATTAGAACCGCTTCATTTCATACAATTAATCAAACATTACTGCAAATTTTAATCTAGTTTTGAATATGCCTGCAATTTTGAAACGATAATTCTATTGATAAATATAATTAGGTTAAAGGTTAGGTTAAAAGGTTATGAGGCAGTACATTGCCTAAGATATTAATTGTTTTAACTAATAAAAATAACAAGACGCACTACTCTCTTCCGAGATTGGCACGGTTCATTGTGGCATTCAGGTTTATTGTTCTTTTTTAAAAAATCTTGTTAAATATATCCTGTTTATATTAGTCGGATGTTAAGAGGGCTAAAGTGGATAGCTGGAGAAGCTTTATGGTCTTGCAATGCACATCCGACGAGAAGCTGCACTTCCTACACCCAACACTTCTTCAGCAGCTCGATGCTCAAATAAATTTATTTATTTTCTTGTTAATAAACCTGAGCTCTGTGAGCAACTGAGCTATAATACATACCTGCTACTGCTACTTACCGCCCCCGTAATACTAAAACCTACCATACAAATGGCCCCCATTAATACACTACGTTTTCGGTCAACTGACAGCTTGTAGAGCCTCCCTAGGAAAATTCTTTCCTTAGTACGTGGAAAAAGAATGCATTGCTATCCTATTTAATTACAACTCGCATTTATCACTTGGAAGGATTCAATCATTAATTTTTTGCACCATCTTACTGCAATATTTTTTTTTTAAATAACCTATTTACCATCCAACGTCTAATAACTAATAACTTTAAAAAGCGACATTGTCGTAGTTATGACTCTGGATAAAATTAGGAGATCAGAAGTTTACTCTGTTTTACTAGAGTATGTGCTGTATATTGAGATGATTTTATGGCAAGCCTAATTGATCTATCAGTAACAGTAGAGTTAAACAGATCTTTAACAAGCTAAATGTATACAAAGCCACCAGATATTAACACGATTGATGAAAGTTATTAGAATTAAAGAACTATGTTTGTACATATGTATATAAATCAATATTGACATCGTTTCTATTTTGATAGAATTTTATTTTTTATAAAAAAATCCGCTGAATTATTATATAAAATTATATTATTTTGTCTCAACTCAATTTCAACTCACTTTTCACTTCAAATATCCAATTTTTTGTTGATTAAGAATCCCACTTATTGTAAATTTGTTTGCATAATGTGATATACATATATTTTAATGTTTGATTTGGTCTCTGATGATGACAAACCAGGGCTTGTCGAAAAGCCTATGGCAATAAATAATTTGGTCAATTTACTACTTTATAACAACGCAATAGTTTTAAGAAATTGTGTGGAATATATCGACTAATAAATGCGTCTTTATTCTACAAAATAAAAGCTGAAGATGCGTTTATTTGAAATCATTTTTTGATTAAATTTGACATAAATATTTGGTGAAATCACATTTATATGTACATATACGAGTATGTAGAGTTTCTATGTAGCGATGTATATTAATCAGGTTTATTTGTCATTGTGCAGGAAAACCTCGTCCCAGGGTGACCTGGTTTCTGGAGAATACAGTAATAGATGACTCATACGACCAACGAGCTGATGGAATCACTGTCAACTCGCTGAACTTCCCCAATGTTGGAAGACAGCATCTTAATGCGAGACTCATCTGTCAGGCTTCCAACACCAACTTGGCTCCGCCGACATCAAAAGTGCTCATACTGGACGTCAATCGTGAGTATACATCATTAAACACCTGTAATCGAATAATGACACTTGTATTCATTCCAGTAAAACCTCTATCGGTGACCATACTGACTAAAGAGAAGCAGGTTTCAGCAGAAAAGCGATACGAGGTGGAGTGTCGCACTATGGGTACAAGACCTGAAGCACTCGTTACATGGTGGAAAGGAAGTCGCCAGATTAAAAGGGTTGCCAAAAATGTACGTTTCAATATATCTTATATTCGATCTGATTGTATTATCATCCATGGTTTGAATTTGCAGTTTGCGGAAGCTAACAACCAGACTTTGAGCGTTCTTGGTTTTGTTCCAACTATAGACGATGATGGAAAGTACCTGACGTGTCGGGCTGAGAACCCGGCCATTCCAGACTCAGCTCTTGAAGATAAGTGGAGACTCAACGTTCACTGTGAGTGCTTTTTTCATGCTTTATGACTATTTTAAGTAACTAACCTTAAAACTAAACATCAAAAATCTGATATATAATTTTCCGGGTGCATTTTTCGAGGAAAAAACCGTCTGCTTTCTTTACAGATTGCGTAATTCTATTTAAACAAAATTAACAAGATGGACAAAAAACTTATTCAAATTGAAAGCGGCATACTTAAAACTACTTGTTAAAAAAAACATAAATAAACATTTATTTTATAAAACTATAATTTATTACGTTCACAATTTAACCATTTTTCCTGAACTTGATAGTATCGTCTATTGACGTTTTATTTATATGACGGGAAATATTTTTCCGGATTACAAATTCCTGCTAGATAGCATTGAAATCTAAAAACAAAATATATTTCGGAGTTGCTGCAGTTGGCAAAGAATGCTAGTGATATATTAATTTTATTAGACCAATCTTATAATAAAGTTATACATATATTTATACCTTAATCAATAGCTGATGGAGCATGATCAATATTTAATAGTTTAATTTTCGGTTCATCTCTTGTACTAAATCTGTGCAAAGCTATAAATTATATACGATTGTGACATATTACAGTTACAATCTGTATATAAATGAAAATTTTAAAAATATGTATATACAGGCTAAGTATTCCCAATGATAAAATGTCATAATATTTTTCAAATATTTTTTTTTATAAAATATATTTCTTTCATATATGGGCACTATAATATGTATATCTGAGCAAGCTTTTAGAAAAAGCAAAATATTTCATTGAATTATAAATTTAGGGGATAATTCAATGAAAAATGTTGTGGTGATAATATGAAATATATTATAGAATAGTATTGCATCGTTGATGTTGTAACGGACGGTGATTCTTTATTCGCAATTACTCGTTTCTTGTCTCATACGAGTCAGTCTATAAATAAAGGTCTTGTAGGAGTATTCATTGAGTCCGGGGTGCAAGTATGTGTCTTGGCCGATTTGTTTTAATTCCAAAGGCAACAAATTCTTGTCCATTTCTTGGAGAGGCCGAGGTTAAAGTTTAAAGTGGACGCCATATGTCACTGGCCGCAAACGAGTATCTTACTCTACTGCTATTATTACTACACTATTCCTTTACGCCATTTCGCTTAAATACACACCATTTACCTCAAACCACTCTTCCATTCTTCTAACTCGAATGATGGTCTTTTATCACTCTCCTAACGTACAATTCTTACCCTTTTATCACTCTCCTAACGTACAATTCTTACCCTATGGTTTTCTGACAAGATCATACAATACAATTTCTATCAATACAGCTCAATAAAAAATATCATGAAAATTTGTGAAAATCAAATTTACGGGCTTGATTCACTGTTCAATAATTTATTATATCGGGTAGGGCAAAAGTACCATCTTGGTTATGTGAGGTTTAAATTAGTTTCTCCCCAACCCACCACCAGAACGAACCAACACCAGCGTGCAATAGCTCAGGAGATAAGACGCGTGGCTACAAATATTGTGGTCAAATCCCGCTCAAGTTATTTTTTTTAATTGATTTGATCGTTTATTACGACTGGGAGATCGGGAATAATATTAATAAAATCCCAATCGATCGTCTTCGATTGATCGATCACTGACAGACAATTAACACGTTTTTGTGTCTAAAAATCCCTCTAAAAAAGAGGTTTCTCGTATTCCAGAGAACTGTTTTCTCTAAATAACAAAAAAAGAACGAACAGAAATAGTGTTGAAACTAATCTAAACGTCACATAACCAAGATAGCGCATGTAATCAAAATGATAGCGGGACTTTGCCCCACCAGTTAAATGTTTATTTGTTTATGACTTACTGGTTTAATATGTCTGCATATAGAGTTTTAAAATGACTTACTCGTAAAATATTTAAATGTTCATGTATAATTTAAGAGCTCGTATATTTCGGCATCTTGTATTTTTTCTATTCCACGTAAAGAACTTTCTTTTATTTGTTTGTTATATTTTATCGGGCAATCTTCTTAGTATATTTCAACATTAATATTCGTTCCGCTGAATATGAATTTAATAACATTTTTTTTTCTGTAGTACATTTACACAAATGATAATATGCTTTATTTGTATACAAAAAAGTGCACTCATCCGTCGGATTGAATTTATTTTTGCTCAAAAAAGTTGTATGCACGTAAAATGTGTACTCGTCGTTTAAGTGCAACAGTAAACCGTAATATGCGCACTTTGGTTTCTTTTTTAACACATTAACATAAAAGATAGCAGAGGAGACACAAAACGCCCGCTTCCTCTTGATTTATGTATAGTCCGTGTTCTGTTGAAACAAATACCTATCCCTTTGTCTTTCTATACGGAGGTAGTTTCATGTATGCACACGTTGCCAACGGAGTGAATTAAAATTTATGCTAACTGAGTGAGAAATGCTACTTGGGTCTACGTCCTAACGGTCAAGTAACAGTGGAGCTTCGCTACGACTACACTGCTACGGGGAGACTACGCCGTAGACCGTATTCTCTCTTGCCCGCTACATTTTGCCGTAGCAAAAGTGCATCGGCTGCATTTCAAGATACTACACTCTACCTTTTGCAATTTATGTCCACGAGTCTTTTTCGGAAATTACTCCCTTATAACGACATTTTATTATTATTTTATTATTATAAATAACTATTTTGTGTAAACAATCCTGAGTTGCCAATGTCCAAAGTTCTTTCTGTTAAACCTAACTGTGCGTAAACTTTGAGCAAATAAATTGTCATTTAATTTTTCACAATTTATATTAAGGCAATTATATCGAATTCTATCATTTAATAGCTGTTAACAAATCAAAATCTATGTGAATTGAAAAATAATAATTGATGTGAAGTAAATATTATACAGGATGAAATTAAAATAACAGATAATATTTTAGGCGTTGGTAAGGTATCGTAAGAATAATTTGATTTTTTTTATAAACAATTTTTTATTAATTAAAAATTAAAAAAAATATTAATAATGCTTTTGGAATCGAGTTTGGGCCACCATCTTAGAATAAGCTGTTTCTCTGAAGTACTCTGTAGTCACTGTCACGTGTATATTGTGTCTATTATACATAATTAATATTATTAATTATGTTGTTATATTCATTAATAAAAAAAAAACTTTTTTTCGATTATTCTTACGATACTCTACCACACCGTAAAATATTCTCAGTTATTTTAAGTCCACCCTGTATAATACTCTCTAGTTATAATTGTCAAATGTTCAGAAAATTTAATGGAAATCTAATATTTAACAACTGCTAATAAATCTACACATATAAATGAATTAATGTGAAGTAAATATTATATATATTCAATGTATTTTCTGATGAAATACATTGTTAATTTTCAATATTTGATAAAATAATTTCCGTTCCATTCATTGAAAATGAAAAGCTCACAGATTAATAAAATAAATGGTAATGTTTTTCCCTCCGGGACATGGGAGCGTGTAGTTGTGAAATTTACAAATATATTTAAAAAGGCACACAAACAGCATTAACAAAAGGCAACGAATGTGTATGCAATATTATGATTCTGTATTCAAACAGAATGATATTAGTTTGCACATGGATTTAAATTACAATCGCATACCGGCTTACAATTTTTACGGCGCAAACATCAATAGTTTGAATTAATATATGTATTTTTGTCGCTACAAACAAGCGTATGCAAAAACAGTAAATATGTACATATATGTTCAAGGTATTAAATTGATATTTGTATTGTGTGCCCTTTTTTAATCGTTTCCGACAACGGCTCACTCTCTTAAATGTGTCAGCTTGGTAGGATTTAGTATCGGTCATATTTACTCATTTCGACATTTTGTCAATTCAAATGATATGTCAATAATCCGGTAGCTCTCATATTTTTTGTATTTGTATATTTGTGGAAGATCTCGTTAATAATACAAATTTTATTTTTTTTACTAATCGCAATGTAGTAGGACTTTTTAAATATAATTATAACACTACCATTATCAATATTTCAGTCTTTGTAAAGTAATAAATCGAAATAATAATATAAAAGACCTTTATATTTAACCTTTTATAAAAAATTGGAGTACTGTCAACTAGTCTTCATTTATTTATTATTATCCAAAAATCTTGTTACTTTTACATTTAATTGAACTCATTAATCTTTTAATAATAAAATCATAAGAATTAGTATCTTATCAATAAATTACTTTATGACTAGTCTTTATGTCCTTTATTTTTAGGGAATATTTCAAACATAAAACACCTGCAGTTACTTGCCCCAAACGTTTGTGATTGGATATATCATAATATGATGACTAATTAGACCGTTGCAGATTAGATAACTAATGAGCATGTCCTTAATTTGACACTTGCTCTACAAATATATTCATAGGATGATGATTTTTCTTCAATATTATGTTATAAGTAATGCCGGTGGTTGTTAAATTAGCTCATCTATACATTTACATCTAATTTATAGGTTATCATCAGATATAAAAAATAGTAATAAAATATTATAAGCTCACAAATTATTCATTTATTTGCAGATATGCCGGTGGTGACTTTGAAGATGGGTTCAAGTTTAAATCCTGATGACATCAAAGAAGGAGACGATGTGTACTTTGAATGCAATGTTAGAGCAAATCCCAAAGCTTATCGTCTTGCCTGGTACCATAATGTAAGTAAATCGCTTATTTTAATCTCAACATGATGTTGTTTTCTATTCAGAATTGAAAATCTAACTACTTAATGTCTCCCAAACCTATCTGCGATATAGAAATCGTTTATATCGACAATAGTTGTTCTTTCTCATTTGGATAAATCGCTACATTTGAAAGCTTTCAAAGAGCACTTTAATCGAAGCGTGGCACTTTAGTTGGTATTGAAAACAGCTTTTATATTTAAATATAAATTCGTATATTTGTGTAGTAGTGTGTGCTTGGTGGATTTCCATATAAATAGTTAATATCGGGACACGTAATAACGGGAGCTCAGGTTATGCGGATCCGCAGTTACGACCTAGGTGAAACACATTTTTCTTTTCGTCTTTTATTGCGCATATTTTGAGCCCCGATTCAGAACCCTAGCCTTACAAGAATACGTGTACATTTATGTTTTAGA
The DNA here is from genome assembly GCA_022606485.1 of Agraylea sexmaculata. NCBI lineage: Eukaryota > Metazoa > Arthropoda > Insecta > Trichoptera > Hydroptilidae > Agraylea > Agraylea sexmaculata. The sequence continues at coordinate 105,403 of JAGTTH010003512.1, read as the reverse complement.
ACTACCGACCACCTTCCTTTATGCACGTACATCGAATACACGACCTGTGAAATCGCTCCACGGCAAATACAGACACTTTGATTCATTACTTCATATAGAATTTACATTATAAAACCATCTAAATATTCCAAATAAATAGCTATTTTATTAACACTCATCTTACACCCAACCTAACCTAACATTGCCTCAGTTAGTTAATAATTAAATACTATTAAAGAGCGTTTACGTTTCATTGTGTAGGTTTCCGTTTGACACATTGTTTTAATCAACCTCAATCGATAATATACTATAATTTCAATAAAAAATTCATGGTATTTCCATTTGTGGATAGTATTTTTTAAATTTATTGCACAAAGCCTTTGAGTTTTAAACTTAATAATAATAAGTATTAGTAACTTAATAATTCATCACATGTTGTGTGTACGTAATAATAATTACTACATAAGATTACTAATAGATTTATAATAATTTACTTGTGTGTAAGTTTTTCTTTATATAAATGTAATTAACGTTTTCATCATAATCTATCGACCCTTTTTCCTAATTCTTATGTATTTTTTGCCCTCGGTCTATCTTTTTCTCGTCTCCTATTACTGGAGTATCAACGGATGTTTTCCCAACAATTTCGCTAATTACTCTACTCCTCTTATTGCTATCTTATTTATGTTTTATTCAGACATTTCTTATATTATGCAGGGTATTTAATTTATTGTGTAAAGGGGTTTTGTAAGTAAGTTTCGAGCAAAAGAAAGCTGGCATCCAAATGGCCATTTCATCCTATACAATGCAGTTAACTCTTAATGCCTGTTAATTGGATTTAACAGACAGGTTCTCTCTGCTCCAACTGTAAACCTCATTCCCTGAAAACTACAAACCCACTTTCAGGAGCTGAAACTACAGACACGCCACTTGCAACGTGTCGCCTTGCAAATCTCTCTCAAACAACCCTCACCCGAGTGACAGATCCTAACCTTCTTTACACACATTTCACAAAATATATAGCTATTAAGTCTCAAGTAATAAGGTTTAAAATAGAATTGGTAATTAGTAGTACATGTTGTATATAAACATTATTTAGATATCTAAATACTGTAGAAAACAAGCTAAGCACCTTCACAATATTCTGGTGCAGTTAGGTTTGATTCAGGTTAGAACACGATAGTCTTTAAGAATACCTTTATCCGTTAGAAAGTAATCATTAAATTTATTTATTTACACGGAGTATTACACAAACATATATAAAATTATGAAAATAAATGTGATTTGGATTAGAATGGTGAATTTTTTGCGATCTTCCAGCTGCACCAGATATAACTACAGCCGCGCCTAAAAAATTATCATATCAGTGTTTCCAGTAATAATTTTAATTTATATATGTACATGTGTATTATCAGTATATGTATGTATTTAACTGATAACACTGGAATGTTGAAATATTATACAAAATCAATCGTTGTATTATATAAATATTTCACAGTACCTATGATAGTATAATACCTATATTTAATTAAATAATATGAAACTTTCCTATGTTAAGCCAGCCGGGTCTTCCTTACGACCGACACCACTTAACCCATAGTTAAATATACTCACTTTAGAGGTTGATGCGTTATAAAATATCGAGTGTCATAATTGCGTTAGTGGGGATGAGGGACACATTAAAGGGTAAGTGAATTCTGGTGAAGTTGTCTTTGATATTTTAATGATGTTTATGAAGGGCCTCGTGCACTTTGCAAGTAACATACAAGTAGACCCGCATTAAAATTTCATTATCACCCCCAAAAGCCTCCCTTCATATTTGGTCAGTACTGACATTAAGTCTACTGTGTTTATATTAAGTTGCAAAATACAGCTGCACATTAAATACATATTTAATCATAAAACCGCATATGTATACTTGGCATACATATTTCTAAGACTTACATAATAATTAATTAAACCAGCATACATATACAACATGCCTTTTATTGAACTTAAAATAATTAAATCTAAGGAATGGTACATTAAATGTAACACAACCACACCTTCATTAATGGTCCAAGACAGCTAGTTAAACTTTCAATTATTATTTTAAAAAGTTTAAAAATCTTGCGTATTTACTTATTAGATGATTGACTACCTGATTTTAATTTGTAAACAAAGTACGGTACAGCGTAATTTCAACCAAAATTCACTACGCACATTGCAAGTAAACAACAACAAATTCGAACTTGAACCAATGCTATGACATCATAAAGCTCATACTTGTTTATTGTGAATATTAATAAAAGTATATTTATAAAACCGAAGATTCTCAATCTGTCATAATTAATTATTTTATTATTATTAATTTAATAAAAATATTTTAGTTTAAATTAAAAACAATGCAAAAAAGTTGTATATGTACGTGCAGAACCGCACGTACATATACAACTTTTTTGCCGACTCATTAAAGACATCAAAATTCATCTTACAATCTAAGAAAACAGAGTAAACCCTTCTTCTTTCCCAATCTCTCAGTCTTTATAACAAATCTAATTTGAGCAGGAATCAAACCCATGATACTTCTACCCACGTACCTATATAATTATAAATACAGAACTATAATATCAAAATTCCACCTGCAAACAAATTATTTTAAAATTCTAGATTGAAAATTCTTATTTAATATTTCAAGGGGTTAATTAACGTCAGCAGTTAAAAGCGTGATGCAATTTAAAATGTAGGAAACAAGAGCATTTCAAATTAATCCCGTTATATTCTCAGTCTTTTTGCGCCAACTATTTACACATTCTAACCAAAAGTATTTATTTATTTCGTTTTGTTCCATTACTTGGACAAGAGTTGGTCATTTCTATGTAGGAAAGAGACTTTCATTTGGCAAGTATTTGGTTTAAAGGTTACGTAAACTAGATTGTCCACCATTGAATTAACTAAATGAACGTTCGCCTTAAGACATACCCGAAATACTCTCTTGGAATATTTACCAGTCGACCTACAAATTTACACTTTGCGGATAAATTATTCCGAGATAGAAAAGCCTCAAATCTTTTAATTTATATAACAGCATATTACACGCTATCAGTCTATCGTTTTATTAAAATATTAAAAAATGCTGATTGTGTACTGTAGAAGTCTATGAATGAACTTGTAATCTTATAAATCATAAGACTGCATTCCCTCCCTTAAATATGCTATATTAGGGGAAAACATTGATGAAAATTAATATAAAAAATATATTATTTTCCTACTCAAGCCTTAAATAGGAATTCAACTAAACTTCATATTCAATATTAATTATAGAAATTTTGTATTTTACTTTTAAAAATACGGTTTATTGTATTAACGACTCTATCACTGATAAACGATTAAACAGGGTGGATTTTAACTAACTAAGAATATTTCAGGGGGTGATAGGGTATCGCAAAAATAAGTGAAAAAATATTATAATAAATGAAAAATAAAAAAAATGCTTAGTTCCTAAAGTATTGAATAGACACAATACACACGCGAAGTTCACTACTTAGTACTTTTCAGAAATAGCTGTTTTCACTATTCTGTCCCAAGCACAATTTAAATTCTATCGGAAGATCGCGAACAATAATATTAAAATCCCGATCAATAGTCTGTTTGATATGATTTTTTGGTTGTAAGGTTAAGACGCTTATAAAATCAGACAAAATATATCGTCAACTATAAAAAATAGTTTATGGTATAATGAAATTAGTACCCATAAAATTGTTTATTGTTATTAGTATTTTTGTAGACAGTATGAAGTTGGTAAAGTCCTCATTTTGAACCTTATAATATATTCGGTCATAGAAGTGTCAAATTCACTTTAAATGCTTTTCGATATCTTGAATGCATTTCTCTAGAACTTCTCACATACATATTTTCATGGGTTGTCGAAATTTCCCCCATCATTCCGATTGATACCACCATACATACATACATATGGGATATTCAGATGATGCGTTTTTAATAGATTCCACACATGTGCCATTACGTGCATTTTCCCTAACATTATATTATTGCTCATCCAAGTCTTTTTAATATTATATTATGACATATAAAAAAAATCTTATTGTTTCAACCTACGCACGTCTATTGAGATTTCCCGACCCGCACACAAACCATTTGCAAATTGAAACCATTTTCAGAATACCAGATATTCTATTTTTACATGCCTCAACACAGAATGTAATCAACAATTTCAGTCCCAGAATATAAACCTTTTGTGGGAAATAAGACGTTTTGAATATTACAATATGCAGTAGTTTGACTGTCAACTTTGAAAAACCACGAAATTGTCGACGGCTGCACAAGACATTTTAATATGTCTCCAAAACGACATCTTAACTATTTACGATGACTATTTCAACAACTTCAGACTATTCGGCTATTTCAGACAATACAACAAGACTTTGGAAATTAAATACAGTGGTTTTTGGAGTAAATTGCCTTTTCGATAATTTAGCCGTCTGCATTCTTCACCGCTCCATTGTGCCTTTATACAAGATTTCTATCATAATTTATTTTCATCAAATTTAAATTCAATTTCATCTTTGAGATTTTTCAAATTATTTGTTTAGGAATACAACATTTTTACTGTTTGTTTCATATAAAATTAATTTCACACTTTGTGTGATAGCTTCTTTTTAAAAATACTCTCAGCTTATAATAATAAACTGATTTCATTCCATAATTATAAATAATAAAAATAACCATATCTTTCATTCTACCCAAACTATGTAATTATAGTTTTATTTATAATTAGGGAAAAAAATATTGAATATTTTTACCCCGCTTACAAATAACGCGTTTTATACCAAAATATAGACATAAAATAACTTAGAATATTATAGGGGGTGTAAAGGCATCGCAAATATAAGCGAAAAAATATTTTTTTTTTTTAATATAAATAAAAAGATAATTAATAATATTAATAGTTCTTTTAGAAAGGAGTTTCGGCCAGAATCTTAGAATCAGCTGTTTTTGTGAAGTACTCTTACTGTTACTGTAACGTGTTACGTTCTATATATATATATATATATAGCATATATATATATATATATATATATATATATATATATATATATATATATGGCAATGTATATATATATATATATATATATAACTATATATATATAACTCTCTATATATGTATATATATATGTATATGTGTGTGTGTGTGTGTGTGTGTGTGTTTTTCGCTTATATTTGTTATTACATAACCCCTTAAATATTCCACCCCGTATAAGTTTCATTCGGGTTTTTCAACATTAAGTAATCATTTATTTGGCATGACACTGTGTTTCTGAATAAACTATTATTACATACTTATTATAAGTTTATTTATAAGTTATAATAAGAAACACTTGATTAAGAATAATCTGTATATGATTAGGATGATTGTTAATTAAACAGGATATAATCAACGATGCGATCGAATCGAGACGCGTGGCGCTATTTCCCCTTCGTATTAATTAACAAACCAACTCCAATTACACATAGAATGAACAAGAACATTTAATATAATATTATTATTAATACATTATACGGAATATGTGTGTACACAGACATACGGTAACATCTGCCGACACTATTCCAATTATTACAACCCTGTGGATTCCAGCACATATCATATAATCAACACAATTAAAGATCAATCCATTGTGTTTAACAGTGTGCATTTAAAGTCGGTATTGTCCTTAGGAGAGTATTGGAACTTACGAGCCAAATGAGACTAGTATCCCAAATTAGCGATTCGATCGGGACACGGAATTAACCTGTACACAATAATAATACTGTTCCTGTTAGTGCCACTACTCGGTGTATTCAGTGAACGTGCTATAATTATGAACGCTGTTTCTATTCTAAGCGAGTAATACAATCCGACTCATAATAAGGCTTAAATACTGATCCTTTGCATTATCAAACCAGTTCAGGAAATAGAACAATTTGCTACTAACATCCTTATGCGTGGATTGAATTAAGGATAATAATAATCCGGAAAACTATATATAATTTAATAATCTGTCGATACATAGACTTCGATAGAAATCAGAGGGTAGAGGGTGCAGTTGCTCCTGGAGGCACATCTATGGGGGCGGCAAGGAGCAGTTGATCTGACTTCAATTTTAGAATTAGAAAGGATGAATTCTTTTAATTTGTGCTCCGTGGAAATAAATTGCTTATTTTGTTGACATATTTTTAAATTTCATAATTCAGTATGTGATTTCTTATCATCCCAATTCAATACAAGACTTTCATTTAGTTTTGTAATAAAAAATATGCATTTTACACACCGAGTAGCAGAAACCCACGCTTCTATTGAGCTTATTATAGGATTGATTATTAGTCTTATAACAAAATTAATAAACAATTATTTTGACTGCGATAGAAAAAAAATTGTCATATCAGTGTAGCCAGTCAAATCAATGCAATAATTTTAATTTTGAATTAATTATAATTATACATGCGTATCTTGTTTATAACCAGTTGGATAAAAAAAATGAATATTCGTTTACCGTGAAATATTATTTTGAGTTTTAAATACAGTGTTCTTACTTACGAGTATTATCAAGTTTATCAATGGATTTAAAAAAAAAACAAATTGGTATTGAGTGAATTGAATAAAACCAAACCGTTTATCCATCTATAGAAAAATATAATTAAAACCTAACCTTACCTAACAACCGGTTACTTTTATGCGGTTTTAAATCTTTTACTGTTAAAATATTATATGTTCTTATATATTTTTGCATAGGCTGTAGAATTCTACAAAAAATATGGACATCACAACTTTAAAAATAGCAGAGATATTTGATATATCCATTTAAAGATGTCCTAAGATTTGAGTGAAGTGATCGCGATATTTTACCAAAAACCATAGGCTTAAAAAATATATAGCGATGCCTACTTTTTTATTTCAGGACATCCTTTAGATTGCTAGTAAATTTTGAACTTTTCGGTGATAAAGTGAGCTACGTCACTAAAAAAAGAAACTCATTTCGGAAAATAAACTATAATTCAGATTACTGAGATATGAACACGGGCCACCAAAGATTTTTAATAAAAAAGATGTTGAAAATTGTCTTCTTCTTAGAGGACGTTACTTATTTTCCCAGAAATAATTTTTGTGTATTATAATACGACATTTTTTATGCTCATGTAACGAAGTAGTGACATTGAGTTATGATGTCAGTCCCTATTTGCGATAAGAGAAGTTAGTTTTTTGGTTTATACCAAACTCGACTCGCTATCTGAAAACGACAGTAACTTTTCACAAAAAGATACAAATCTGAATGTTTATAAAGTTCCTCAAACTTTCAAAAGAAAAAAAAATCACACTCACACACAAAAGTCTAACTTTGGCCAACTTCATCATCTGATATGTTTATAAAACCGTGCTAAAGATACTCGTAGGTACTCTAGAATAGTGATTTTCAAAGTGAGGATTATGGAAAATTTATTAACAAGGTGACACAAAATAAGCAGGTGTTTGTATCTTAATTATATTTAAAATCAAGATTTAAATGAAAGAGTTGTTACTGTTATTTTTAATGGCTTTTAAATACATTGCTACGACATTCTTTGTCCTTGAGGATTACTACGATAAAGAAATTGAAAGTGCTGAATATTAATATGAAATTTACCAAAAATTTAATTGATTCAAATGTGGATGACTTCTGTCGAGCCTTTATATTCGCATAATCAAGTAAAAACGGATATACACCCCAGGGTGGTCTACAATAAATGGTTTGAGCTCGTTAAACAGAGATATTTGGGCGCATATTAAAAAGGTGTTTATAATGTTAACAAAAGTACAGGTACAGGCTGTTACTAATACAAATACAGAGTGTTTCATATAAAATGTGTTAATATTGTTGGTGTTATTAGGGTGCATAGTATCAAGCCGACCATTTTCATGGCGATAAAGCCAAACGATCTCACACTTACCACCCCCTAAAATTATTTTCTTAATTTCCTTCTTCGCACTTTCCAGCCTGTGTTTTTAAGCTTTCGAATTAAACGATTAGTGATTAGGATTCAATTAATACCCCCTTCCAAGACGTGAAGGGTTTATAAATAAAACAAAAGCTTCACATATAGTTAAAATTTATATACGGCGAATATAAATTAAAATTCTCACTTAGTTTCTATCAAAACCTATTCGACAGTTGGCGGAAATCATTTTTTGTCGTACAAACTTTTTGACAACATAAAACCTTCGACATAACTGCAAAAAAAACGCAAATTCCAAATACCTATGAACGTGCCACAGTTTTTACTCAAAAAATAAAAATTTAAATCATATTTTGATACTGTTTTCATTTGTTTATTTTATGAGATTAAACATATATATCAATATAAACTTGATCTTTAGGAATTAATAAAATAATACAAGTTAATTCTAGAATTGTAATATTTTACTTCAAACTAGGCATAAAATTATTTAACTATGGAATTGCTCCATACATAATTCGGAACCGGCGGACGCGCTTTTGGGTCATTTGCGATTTGTTTCTTTAATTTTAATTATATTTACTACTAATGTATCCATATTGAACCTAATATTTTATTTATAACTTTAAGTTTATATTATATAAAAAAAATTACGACTTACGATAAAAATAAAAATAAATTATAGCAATGACGAGATTAAAAAACATAAATATTTATTTAATTACGCCATGGGGGGCTTTTTTGAAAAGGTTTTTACAAATTGTGTTTTTTTAGACACAACAACGTGTTCATTTTCTGTCAGTGATCTTAACTATTACTAGTTAAAGATGTACCTTATAATGCAGGAAACCACAGTAAACCTGGATCAATATGATCGATCGTGATTTTAATAACATTTTTCCTGATCTCCCAGTCGTAATAACTTGATCGAGATTTGAACACATGACCTCAGTATTTGTATGCCCGTTTTCTTCAAGTCGTGTTAAATCTCGAGCTTGAGTCACTTGGCGATTTACGCGCCAAATGCGTTTCTTCAATATTTAGCTCGTGCTACCAGCTGTCGAAATCCAGTTAGCCGAAATCGGGGTGCTGTATTTAAATCTCTTATTATCCCCTCTACTCCAGTTACGAGCCGAACACTTCGGCTCGAGTCGCCTGTATCCAAGTTCTCTTGAATGCTTCCGATACACACATCGGAACCGCTCGGCTATAACTTTGACAAGCGCTGAAGAAACGGAATGTTTGTATATGATACGTGATTCGTACAATCTATTGCCACGTAGCACAAGATTTAACACGACTTGAAGAAAGCGACTCGTAGCCACACGCCTTATCCCCTGATTACATTATGAACTTTTAGCTTGTTTTTCGAGTGACATAATGTCTAGTTAATTACATGCAGGTATTTAATGTATTGTGATTCCATTTAATAAGGACGCGCACACATATGCACATATTTTTCTTATGACGATGATAGTTTTGTTTTAGTAAAGTGCGGTATTTAGTGAACTGAAGCGTAAAACAAAGTTAAGCGAGCGAAGCATGGAGTATGTATAGATGCACATACAGAGAGTTAGCATTGCAGGTAAACTCACCCCTGAAACTCACATACACCCTCAAGTGTTATGAAAGTGCTAAGCCAGCTCATATTTCATATTCAATTCCTTCTACGAGCCTTATCGCTCCTGCAACCCGCTTAATTCATTATGAAAATGTGCCAAAAAAAAACCGTATCTACTACAAAAACACACACAATGCGGTTAATTCATAAGAGCCAATTAGACAATGGTCAAAGAATTATATTTGTAAAAATGATCAATTGATTTTAAAAAAACATCAAAGGTATTATTTACCAAAATAATAGAGAATAGTTACTGCAAATATCTTTCTGTTGTCATATTAGCTACTAACAGAGATGTGCCAATTTCAAACGAATGTTATAGTATATGTATACCTCTTTTCTGCCTTATTGTGTAGAATGTAGTCTAGTTTAAGTATAAATATGTAAGAAAGAGATAATAAAATAATAGTAAATCCTATAATATTGTTTTTTAATCAGTTTACATATTTTAACAATATATTAAAGTATATTAAAGCCAAATAATTCCGAAAAAAATAATTAACCTTGATATACCAATCATCTCTGAAAGAGATTTTCGTAATTGTTTCGCTTTAATACACTTTCATATTTTGTTAAAATGTGTAAACTGATTAAAAAAGAATATTACTTACAACCAATTGGGAAGTATGAGATTTGCTACGTTTAGGAAAGGAGTTTAATTTTAGAAAATGCAAGTAATCATTAATCATATTATTTAATAACTATGATGGATAAAAATTGCGGCCATTTTCTATATAAGGTTTCATAAATATCTTAAACAAAACGCACAAACTCATTTGAATTCAATGTATTGCGTTCGACTACCCTCAAGAGAATATTATTTTTTTAATAAATATTATCTACAATGGCTTTATTTGATTCGTACAGATAAATTTCTCTGTTTGCTATTTTAAATCCTGAAAATTACAAATCAAATTGTCAAAGTTGCTTTTTGTAAATTTTGTACTATGGTCCATGATAATGAGTGGTATTTTTATTGTTGATTCCTTTGAGATTTCGATGCAAATCAAAAGCAGTGATAAATGGTCTTATTTGTATATATTTATATACATATAATTGTAAATGCAGCAGGCGTCCAGTTAAGCTGGTTCCTCATAGGATTCCCTTGTCACGTTTTCTAGTCTAGATGTGTCCACACACTAAGTGTCAACACAATACATCATGAAGCATTTCTCAACCATATATTTTAAATATTTACAACCACACATGAAAATATTCCTGAATCACATTGTGATAGGTTCAAAAACTGCTTAAGAATACAATATTTATTAAAATAATCATCCCCTATATTTTACCATAATCTGCTTCTCAGAAAACAACACTGTACTTATGTATATCTTTAACATTGTATACATTTTTCATTCACACTCAATTTCACATGAATTCCCGGTGAAAACTCGTTTGAATCGTGCTTTTATTTTTTGTCTAAAAATTTATTATAAATAATGTAGTATTATACCAAATTTAAAATTAATAACATGTAAGTTGTCTTTTAATTTTGATCTTTATTAATCTATAGAAGTGTGTATATATTGGCCGGTACTTCTACATGCTCATATTACACATATACTTCACATACGCTGGCTGTGACCACCTACAACACTGTAAAATCCGATAACAAGATTTTTCTTACAAAATATCCGAAATGATCATGTAAATTGTTTACATACTGACATATTATTTGTTGTTGAATATATCAAGCAACTTTTAATGAAGCACTTTACCATATTATATGAAAGACGGTGTAATGTTATTAGAAATATTGATAAGTGACAGATAAACAGTACGAGCTGTAAAAGTAGCGCCCTAAGCGGCTGTTATATGAAACCATATATGTATATATGTTCATTTATTTCAATACTTTCAGCCTTTGCCAACTAAAGTGCCCCGCAATAATGCTTTGATTGAAGTATTTTGCTTCTCGTAACCTCTCCAATGACATACTAGAACCAAACTTGTGCGCCAATCAGAGTCAAGTGCTCGTGTTTGTTTGCGTTCTGTCATTGGTGGAATACGAGAAGCGAGATACTTTGGAATGGAAGCATATTTTGGGCGGACCTGATGCTCCTCAATATGAAATATGTATGTTTATTGTAAGTAATATACATGACATGTACTATTTGCTACTTAATTGTCTTGTCAACATTGTGTATTATTGATTTTACACGCATTATTAGCACCTCTATATACGCGGAATGGATTCTACAGACACAGTTATTCACTTTTTGTGAACCAGTAACCCAAAGTCAGGTTGACCCAACACAATTAGTGCCTTCGTACAGAAGATCTGAATATTCGAAAGTATTTTTTTTATATTACACATCTTAAGGTACATGATTAAATATGCCCGAGAAAACCAGCTACTGGACCTTTTAATTAATGAGAGTAATGAAAACGGCCCTGAATAAGTCATAAAAATTATACCCCTCGTTACTAAATATACCAGCTTGTTTGTATTATATCAAATAATTATTCAGGTTGTTTTATTTCTCTTAAACAGTTTTAAATGTTGCCTTGCTCTTTGATCGAATTACACAAGAACCCGAACCCTTTTAATAAACTCTGTGTTGTGCCGCCATTTTGTTTTTATACTGCCATATTTGTTTTTGGCGGCTGAATATTTTATTTAAAAAAAATTGAAACTCCAACGTTACAGTACGAATTTTCATTTCAAAAATATGTATAACCGATCGCTTTTTCTGCGATTCAATTTCGACCAGTCAGCATTTTTCACCTAAGTGGATTTTCCAATATTTGGTTCGAACACACATTAAACTATATATAAAAAAGTGTATGTATTTTGTTTAACGCAATAAATGAAACCGTTTCCATAGCATGCCCGTTAATTACGTTAAAATGTTAATAAATCGTATCGGAAAATTTCATGATTGTGTTCTACGATGTGTGTTATTTTATTAGTTTCTACAATTAGCTGTTGCAAATATTATACGTATTGTCGAAATTCCTAATATATTCAGTATAGACCGAAGTATGTTTCGGTGTGTGTTTAGTTATGTGAACCATAAACCTTGTTTATCCACACCTGAGTTCCGATTACCGCACCATCGCTTTCTATAAATCTCCTTACTGTTTAGAATACATCAATAATATAATAACCCAGTTATTTACTTCAATTTGAATATTCAATAAATCGAATAATTATTTTTAAAAAATCAAACATTATAAATAAAATGCTATCAATTATTTGCACCAAAAACCCACCCATCCTAATACTATATTTTATCATCCCCTGACTTGACTTGACTAGTTAATATATCAAATACCACCCCTAATTTCATATGGATCTATAATATCTCAAACTCATATCCTAAGTATTCGAAGCAAGTATAAAATTACATTAAACTTAAGTTAACTGCAAACTATTGATTTATCATGAATACAATTGTTTAAAATGAGCAACTTTCTAAAAAATGTATCCGATATAAAATACATTATATTCAAACATAAAATTCCAAAGGATTGTTTAAATGTGCATTTTTAAAACATTAATTTATTACAATATAATTCCACACATGATTTTATTTAGTTTGAAGCATTTCCACATGTGATCTGTACTTTTAATTGTATACAGGGTATCCCAGAAATCAACGTCAATCCAAAAGGGAGTGACAGGAATGATTGTAACCATCATCAGAAAAAAATCTATCTCATAAAAATTTTGGTGTTAATTATTATGTTTTTTTTTATTTAAAATTTAGAACTTTAACCCTAAATAACATTTCTAGAACCTAAGTCAAAAATAATGACACAATTGCCCGAGTTTTCTAGAATTAAGACTATTTGTTAATTTTTTTTTATAATTTATCGACTTTGAAAGAAAATTGTACTAAAATGCCTTGGCAAGTACCATCAAAAGTTTCCGTATTTAATCAGAAATGTAAAATGGTAAAATACCTGCTAGTTTCATACTAAAAAAAAGAGTAAAAAAAATAAAAACTTCAAGTGATCCGATTTTTGCTAACCTAAGAAAAAACCGTAAAATATTATATTCATCACAGAGTGTATCACTACAATTTTTGTAATATTAGGTAATACATTTATACAAAACATATTTGTTTATATCTCCAACATAAAACAACGTCTATTTACAGTTTGTTTCGTCTGCTAATAAATCTTCTCGTTCGGGTATCAGCGAACAAAAGTTTATAATTAGAAACGAGTTTTATTTCCCCAAACAAACAGTCGATTTGATGTAATCTCAACAGGGTTGTTTTTTTTTAAATATAATGATGCTTTGTCTCTTTATAAATACGTTTGAATTTGTTATCGTTTCAGGGTGAAGAGATTCATCACAACGTTTCAGGCGGAGTGATCCTCAGTGATCAGAGTTTGGTTCTTCAGAATGTGGCGAGGAAAACAGCTGGTGATTTCACTTGTCTTGCTGCTAATTCGGAAGGAAAGGGAACCAGCAATCCTGTCACTTTGATTGTCCGATGTGAGTAATATTTTTTAATGATTTGCATACTGCACAGTTTTAATTTAAGCATATGGATGAAGTGGAATATTTCAAGCTGAGCGAGTGTTTGCGAATAGAAGCAGCTACTCGACAATATTTTCAGAAGGGCCTCACACTCAGATTTATGATTTTCATATGTCGAGTTCAATTTTTCAAACTCAAAACGTGGCATCGTCTCGTATGCCATCGGTTTACCACGCCAGGCCCTCCCCCAACCCCACTCTATGAAAAGGGGTGTAAAAAACGTATCATCGTATGGCACCATAAAAGATACCTGATAAATTATTACATAGGGTTGCATTATTTTTTCCTCGACCTATTGTATTTACAGGTATATTAAATAATCGTAATTTGCTACGTGTAATTAAACACGACAAAGCCCCAAATAAACTGTAATATACCATAATCTACAAATACTGGGTTTAAATCCCAATCAAGTAAAAAAAAGATCGGTTATTTACGACGACGGAGATCGGGAATGATATTAATAAAATCACTCCAAGTATACTTTGATTTCCTGGTTTGTAAGGTAAATACTGAAGCTATGATTAAATCGGGAAGAGCCGCTCAGTCGTTGACCTATATAACTAGTAATAGTTAAAATCCCCGACAAACAATGAATTAACACGTTTTTGTGTCTAAAAAATTTTTAAAAACCTTCTCATAAAAATCTCCCAGGATGTATATAAATAAATAAATGTGTTTATACAAATCTATTCTATGAATTTACAGAAATAATAGTAGGGAAACAATAATGAAAAACTGTCATATATTTAGAGTATACACATTTTAAAACATATTTATTTATATTGTATTATATTTAAAAGTAAACCCAATATGGTTTTGTTTATTTTTAATATCATTAGAGCGAGAGGCTTTTTTTATTTATTATAATTGGGCATTATTTAAGTTATACAAGGTCATCGATAGTGTGGATCTGCATGATAATAATAATTGCCTTCAACATACAATCCAGTTAATCGGAGTAAACCGATACCACAGATATTAGAAGGCCGGACAAGTGGAATAAATAGCAAGATGAGTCTGAGACAGTTAGTGTTGCCTCTGTCAAACTAGTAGTGTCGAGTAAACCTGGATCGAGATGTTATTAATACTTCAATCACAATAGCTGATATACCTTTAACTATTATGCTAGAAAATCTTAATAAGTACCACGCAGTTATATTATTTGTGAGTAAATCTGTTGAAAAGCCATGATATTTTCAATCAGTTTCCGTCCCTGCATATCACACTCGGTGCTCATGATTTATATGTGAAATTTGTCATCCTGTCCGACCAACCGACCGACCATCCCACCACCCACAGGTCAATAAGCCACCCCTGTCCCTATAGTATTATTATTACCGTTATTATTACGAATGGCGGTGTTTTTCGCACCATTTGTGATGCCGGTGTGGCCTTTCCGATATCCGGTGAAATGAGCCAACCCACCGCCCACCATCCACGCCGTATCCACCACTAACCACCACCTTTGCCTACACATATGTACATATTTCCATGCCGATCAAACATCTCTCACCAATTTCACGAAAGAGTAACTCCCAAAGACCGCCGCTGCCCGTTCGTTTCCATGCGAGAAGCGCTTTTCAATTATTCGCGGAAAATCTACAGAAGCATTATACATTATTTATATAAAATGTACAAGAAATGGCCACTCATACTCCTACATACAACCCACACACGCCTATTTTATAATACCCCATGGCCAATCATATAATATTTAATCACATTAAATGCAATGCTTTAAAGCCAAAGAATCCAAGTGGTGGAGAGAGACACAATTTTGGGTCCTTAAAGTTGAATAATAAATTATTGCAGATTGTAATTTTAGTTAAAAATCATTTGATCGATTGGACAAATGATATTTATTCTTTTTCCGTCTAGCTTACTTTTTTTAAAATAATTTATCTACTGTCGTTTGTTCCACAAATGTGTAATGTAATTGTAAACATAGAGCACGTGTGTTTTTAGGGTATGAAAGCATTTTACACATGGTTGGATAAGAATATTTGTATAATTTTTTGATGATTCAGAAATCATAATTAATAGTTGCAGTAATTTACTTCTACGTATGAGCAAATTCACTTATATATATAAATATATATATATATATATATATAGATATAATATATAATAAACAATTTGTATATATAATATATATATATAATAAACAATTTGAATTGTACGATCAGAGAGATTTATGAAACCCAAAGGAAAACTTATTTAATTATTGGTGTTATTCTTCTGACTTTTTGTCTCATGAACAAACCGCGATCAAACATTTCGTATTTATTGAAACAAACTAATCTAAATATGTTATATTTTAAAGTATCTAAATTATACGACATGTTTATTCTAATATTACAGATATGCGTGATATATGACAATATCGGATAAGGTTACGGTCAATTTAAGGGCGATCATCTTTTATGTGATAACGTCGTGTACAATAAAAATATTTTAATATAAAAAATATTGGCATATGTCGGTTCCGAATTAGAATAAATTCGGAAAATGTCACGAAAGCGAACATGAAACATGCATTTCGTGTGCTTGCGTGATTTCCACACATCTTTGAACGAAAGTATTTAAGTTCGTTTGAAAAAAAAATACTCACTGAATTCTCTAAATTAAAATATATTTATTAGAAAATACCACCACTCTGTGATTTATTAACTGATACAATGAAATTCGTTTATATGGACTTGTACACATCTGATTTTTTAAATAGTATTTTTAAATCTGTCGTTTATGGAGAAATAAAAAATAAAAATGTTATTTTTGCTCTACGGGGCAATTTAAATATTTCTCTACAAAAACAAGCACGTTAATAAAACTGCAAAATACTTAACACATTTTTTACTTTAATAGAATACAACACACATTTCAAAAGCAAATCCAATTTTATATATATTTTTTTCAAATATTGTTTATTACGAATTCTTTTAAACCTAAATTATAATATTTGACTATCAATATATCGTTTTTGATGTTTTAATTAAGATAATTCCAAAGACAATACAAGTAATGTGATTTTTTATAATCAATTGTCCTTATTTCAGATGTTCCCATTTGCAAAGATAGCGTAGAACAGATCTTTGGTGCTCTCAAGCATGAAACGGTGGCTCTAAAGTGTGAGGTTGATGCCAATCCACCTTTAGTTAGCTTCCATTGGACTTTCAATAATTCTGGAGAGCAGACAGAAGTGCCTCCTCGACTCTATAGCAGTGATGGCATAATCTCTAAACTAAACTACACACCAGCTGGAGATATGGATTATGGAACTTTAGCTTGTTGGGGAGTTAATGCTGTGGGACATCAGAGAACACCTTGTCTCTATCAATTAGTGGCTGCAGGTATATTATTAATTTTCTCTTGTAAAATTTAATTCATTGGTATAAAATCACAAAATGTGTAAATTTCCTATATAAGTTATCTAAAATAATTTTGTATTAACTCTAGGTCGGCCTTTCCCATTATCCAACTGTACATTAGCCAACCAAAGTGCTGATGGTCTTCGAGTGGAATGCCTTGAAGGTTTTGATGGTGGTCTCCCCCAAAGCTTTCTCATGGAACTTCTGGAACTACCCAGTCTTAGAGTATGTTAATAATCATTTTTTATATATATATGATTTTATAATAATCTGTTTATTTTATATTTTCAGCCGAGATACAATGTTAGCAACTCAAAGGCCCCTCCACTATTTGAAATTGAAGGACTTGAGCCCGGCGTCAATTATCGTTTAAATATGTATGCCATCAATGGAAAGGGAAGAAGTGATCCTGCTACTATTGAAACGGTATTTTTCAAAGGGCAAGCAAAGTTTGTTGGTCAGTAAAATATTCTATTTTTATTATTTTTTTTCTAAATAATATAATATTTTTAAATATAAAATTGTAGGTCCGAGTGCAAGTATTCCTCTGAGTCCAGTGCTTGCTGGTTTGATGGTAACTGCAGCTCTATTGGCTGCTGTTGTCTGTGTTGTTCTGGCAGCACTTTATAGAAGACATGGTTCTGCAGCGGCACCTCTACCTGCAAAACATGCACCATTGAGGTGAATATATTTATAAAATAATAATATACATAAATCAAAATTGTCATAAAATATCTATATATTATTAATTTTTTAAGACCTTTGGATGGCTCTCATAGATCAGGAGAAAGCATATGTACAGAAAATGTTAACGGAGCATCCTTAGATGGTCTGGCTAGATCTTCTTCACCGTTAGACTACCCATCTTGTGTAGCTGCTGGAGCTCTTCCACTCCTTCATCCAACAGGCCCAGTATCCGGGGATGTTAATGAAGACACAGACCCTGATATTATCCCCAATCAATATGGTATATTTGAATTTACTATTATGTATCATAACATCTCTGACTAAAATATTTTTATCACTTCAGAGAGAAGGCCTATAACGAAAGGGTATATGAGTCTTCAAAGAACACCCTCTCAACGACTCATATCGAAAGGCTCAACAGAAGAAGAGAGATCTGATCCCGACGGAGGACTATATCAATTCAAACCTAAAGACTTAAAAATTACTCCAGCCAATGTAAGCATTATATTATAATAAAATAAAAGTGATAATATTTAAATAATTTATTTGTTTTTTTCCAGTCATACCATAGCTTAGGCAGAGCTCATAAAGGTGTCAATGTTTGCAGTCCAATTAGCAGCGGAACAAATGTCACATCCACCCTGACAATGCATCGACTTAGACCTGAAATTGTAACTACTTCGAATCGTATACAAGAGAGTTGTATCTAAAGTGATTCATACTAGTTTGTATTTTTGTAAATGAAAAAAACATTATTGATTCTGAATGAGGCCAGTGATAAGATAACTAATTTTCCTCTGATTATTTTCTGAAGAACTACTACTAAAAAGACCTATATTGTTCGATGAATATATCCTCACTGTCAATTTAAAAATATGTACATATTTGTACGACCCAGTATTTATACATTCATTTGTATATTTTTATAATTTGAATGTGTTCAATTATGTATGTACATCTTTTGAAATTTTTAATTTTTTATAATGACAATTTGCTACTATAAACTCTATATTATAATACTCCTATGAATATATAACCACTTAATTTCAATTAAAAGCATAAGCCCCATAAAAAACTATTATAATGTAAATAAGTAGTTTTTATATTTTTATAAAAATAAATTGCCTTCAAAAGAAACAAAAAAATACTTATACATATAATGTGTCCAAAAAAAAACACAATCTTATTAACATTGAAATTGAATTTTTTCCCTATTTAATTGAACTCAGAGGTAATTTTTTTTAAAATGTGTTTGTTTTTCATTTGTTAAAACAATTCTGTTTTCTTTTTGTACATACATTATTGTAATGAATTGGTGTTGAAAAGTGTATTTTTCCCATATTTGATTGAACTCGGAGGTAACGTTTTTTAATACAATTTTGTTTCTTTTTGTACATACATTACATAACAAATCGGTGTTGAAGATGATTTAAAAATATCTGTGTATATAAATTATTATTAATGTAATGCAAATCAAGATTTGAAGTGGTGATCACTACAGACATGTGAAATACTATATTGATATTTTAGATTATGTGTATATGTTGAAGCTTACCTAAGTAGAGATTGTTAAAGGATAAGTTTTAACAGTAATATATAGTTATGAAACTGTTTCAAATGTTAAAAGCTGCTATTGGAAGATCTGTAAATAATGTATATCAAATATTATAGTTTTTACTTTTAACTGTGATGATGTATCAATATGAGGATTTCTTGAATTATTTATTTAATTATAAATGTACCATAATAAAACAATGTAATTGAGCGTTACGTGGTATTTTATTTTAAATGCAAAATTCACACATCAAATATATTAAGTATATGGATAAAAAAAATATTGATTGATTTTAAATTGTGTTACTTCTTATAATGCAGAAGCAAAAGACAAGACAATTTGAATGCCAACGTAAATATTAATAGCTTGCGCTATTCCGAAGGCAATGGCTCTTGCAGGTTGAGGAATAACAACAACTGCATATACAATACTATGAGCTATTCTCGCAATGGTGAAAATCCTCAACAGCAAAACAGCGATGGTTGTAGATGGATTGGTCAACAGATAGAGAGGGAACATAAACAGGAACACCGGAATGTTCTCCAAGTCATTCAAATGAGCTCTACGAAATAGGAAAAAAATAAATGTATATCAATATCACAAATTGTCAACTATAATATATTTTTTAACTCACCGTCTGACCCTTTCGACATCATCATCCACCCGTATTTTAGATCCTTTACGTAGGATATCTTCAGGGTTAGAAACGGCCTGTAAAATAACAAATATAAAAAAACATTTGGTCAATGTCTGTGTGCAAAATATTCAATGAAATTACATTGGAACCTCAATATATAAAAAATCTCATTATTCAAGGTTCGATTTGATAAATTTCAATTTCAATAATAATGAAAAATATATCATATTAATTAATTCAATATAATAAAGGTTCCACTACATTATAAAATAATCCACCGATGATAATCAAAATTTTATAATTTATTTAATTATGTAAAAAAAGTAAGTGACTCTTAATGACTCCGCAACAAATGGAATAACAGGTTATTACAAATTATATGATGATTATGCAAATTAATGAAATGATGTAATATGACCAAAGTATCAAAGTTTTAAATTGAATTTTGTATACAATCTGTGCAATGCAATGTTTCAAAAGAGCCATTAAATATATGCAGGTGTGTATTATTCTAGGGGGGTTGTGCAGCCCCTCGTAAAAATATGTGTAGATGATTTTACCCATCTCAACACTTTGATATATTTTGGGAGGTCAGACAATGTTAGACTTTGCTATTGCCCCATTATGCTTAACTAATGAAAAAAAGATATTAAAACATAGGCATCTTAAGATAAACATTCCTACTTTTATGATCGTAAGTAGAGAATAAGTGTTAATTACCCCTTTGGATATACGTTGTTTAGCAGTAAGGAAAGCCATCGCCAATATTTTAAGACAGAGCACTGCCGAGTAGACAATGTAAGACTTGTACGCCGGGTTTGAAAAGGAAAATACATCAGTTGTTGTGGACATCTTTGCTACACACTGCACGTACAATCGCTTCAAGCAACAAAGTTAAACTGATGACTGATGACGAGTTTACTGGTTCTACTATGAACCTTGACCGAGGCCGTTGATCGTAACGCTTCATAATGTAAAAAGTATCGACAAATATTACTCTGAAAATAATTTCTCGACAAAAATCAGAAACGCGTTTCATCAAGAGGTCTCCGCGTCAACTTCAGATAATAATGATAATTGAAAAAATAATGAAAATAAACATTTTTCTACAATAATATCAATAATAAAATAAAAATATGAATAAACACTTTGTCATTTCTATTATTATTATTATTATTTGTTTACCATGCCGATTTGTATGAATGCTTTTTTATACGAAATTGGCGCTTGTCGTTAAACGTCAGTTGAGGTTACCGGATTGTTCAGTAACAATATCAATGTTTGATCAGTTATAATAATTGAATGTGGTTGATTTTTAAATAAATAACTATGTCGAGTCCTTCAGTATCACAATCTCCTCGTTCAAGAACTCTGCTAACCCCAAGACGTTCCTTGCTTCAAAACAGACATCTAAAGTAAAAAATATATAAAGTAATTAATATCACTCGTACCTAACCTAACCCCGATATAATTTCTTACAGCAAATCAAATGCAAAACTGCCACCGGTTGTTAAGACTAGTCATACAGTTCTGGAGAACTATGGCTTACCTCTACCAGTACTGATTACTGAAACTCTTACATTCGCGGATAGTAAGCAATTATTATTTTTTATTTATCTGATTCACATATTTTTTTAATCTTTGGAATTCATGTGTTTTAAATATTTTTACAGGTGTTGCTAATTTATCTTCAAGATTGTCACCTGGAGGATGGGGTTGGGTGGTTTCAGGTCGTCGCTTACTTGTTTGGCAATACAGAGAAAACCGCAACAGAAATATTCCAGGATCCACCGTATCCTGCTATGAACTGACTTTACCACAGACAGATTTGGCTCATAAAGCTGACTTAGTTTGTGTATACACTCCAATAGGCGCTCAAGTATTAAAATATTTTTACGAAAACTTTATTTTTGGGGTTGACTATATTTTGATTATAGATACCAGCATGCATTAGTGTTTCTCCCGAAGGGTCAGTCAGATATTGGTCATCTATTGCACACGAAGGAGGATATATTGAAGAAACTGCTGATCTTCATGGTCAAGAATGCGATATGCTCATTGATGTTAATCCGACCGGATGTGTTTTAGCTACAACAACTTGTACAGTTGTATTGGTTCAACCAACAACCACAGGTGTTATATTATTTCTTACAGATATTTGTGAATGAATCAATTTGTAACATATGTATATTAATTTTTTTAAATATTCAGCTGGTCGACATGGTATCTCAATTAGAACTCTTCGAGGCTCCGGAGGATGGTTTAGTGGAATCGGTCGTAGAGTTTCATCTTTGTTCTTTTCAGCAATGCCAAGCTCTCAATCAGTTGAAACTGTCAGTAATTTTTTTTTTTTTGATACAGAAATTTTCTTTCAAGTAGTTAATGATTTTATCATTTGACTTTTAGAAACTTGTTGGAATTACCACACTGGGTGAAGGCAGTGTTGAAGAATCACAAAAAATATGCGTGGTTGCAGGTTCACAGATTCAAATTTGGGAATTGGGAACTCCTGAAAGAATTACTACAGAAGTGGACTTGCAAAAAAACTTAAGAGACGAATATTTGGATGCTCATGTCTTTCAACCAGGTGATAAAGTTTTGTAGACCATTAACAAATATGTATCCTACATACATACTAATAATTTATTTTTGCCATTTTTAGGAGATCCAGCTTTATTGGATATTCATATATTTGACATTCAGTATTGGAATGGATCTCTTTTACTTCTTACAGCTGCCACAAATTCAACAAGAACACCTCCCATACGTTATGCTTTGGGTACTTTTAAAACAATTTATAACATCGAATTTGTATGAGATTATAACACAACTTTTTTATCATCTATTTAGCTCAAATATGCATAGATGAAAATATAGGAGTTGGACAAGTATTAAATTTTGTAATCCTACATCGTTTTATTTTCGATGGTAATCTTCACCAGTCAGGAACAGAAGGAGGATCTCGTGGACTTAGAATGATTGCAACGTCAAACACTGCAATTATATATGAAAGCATAAAAATGACAGTAACCTCCTGTAAGATTTAAACAGCTATTGATATTGTAATTCTTATACCAGTTGTAATCATAAATTTCTATGAATTAGGTACAACCAACAATGATAAACTGGAAGTCATAAATTTCTCCACAAATGCTGATCATATTTTGGGTGGTGGATTGTGTTTTGGAACTCCCTTATTATTTTCCAAGACTCATGGTGTACTTTCTGTAACGTCAATAGAAAATATATCGAAGAAGAGGTAGGAATCTAGATTTATTATTAACTACATATTGCTGCTCCAGTGGTTTATTGTTAAATATAATTTTAGCTCCTTAAATGATAGTGCTCTCGCATCACCCAAACAATCAGATGTCTTTGATGGACAGCTTTCTTTTTATGAACTTGATCCTAAATCTGTTGTTGATGCCCGAGATATCAGTATCCGAGGTTCTACTGTAGAACTCATAAAAGCTGCCTTCCTTCATCATATACGTAGAGAGTATCAATCCTGTAATCTGCTCCTGAACGATCTATTCCCCTCAAGTAAGAATAATGATGCAGTTGTGGATTCAACACTCGATAGAAACGTTTTAACAATTGCAACAGATTTAGTTAATGATGTACCCGCCTCTGATCCAAGGTATTCAAATAAATCAATTAATGTATTTCAATAAATCGATTAATATTATAAAATGTTGATTTAATTTGTAGATGGAGCAAAGCTTATAGTAATAATTCAGGTGCTGCTTTAGGCAGCTCAACGTCTCTTCAAATTTTACTTCAGCTACAAGATAAACGTAGAGCCTTGTCCTTGTTTTATAAATTTTTAAGAGCCAGTGGTCTTTTGTTTAAATTGGGAGGAGCCACTTATCCTTTACCAATGAATGGTGGAGTAGGACCGGCTCCAACTGTCATCCTTCTTGCTGAACTTGCAGAAAAATTAACTGCTGCCATTGCTTTGCGAACTATTCATCAACAGCCTCAATATCAAACTATCATCGACACTGCCATTCAACAGGTTAAAAATCTATATACATTCTAGTTTGGAAATCATTCTTATATATCACTTTTACTCCATAGGTTTTGTTTAATAGTGACGATGAGATAGAAGAGCGTGGAATGACTTCGAGTATATTGTCTCCTTCAGACTTATTTTACAAATCCGTGTCACGAATTGAAAGAGGCTTGGTAACAGCTATGCAATGGTGCCAAAACCAAAATGATTCTACAGGCAGCACATCCACCTCATCACAACTCGCAGTCACTACCAAAGTCAATCACGTTGTACTTGTAAGTTTATTTTATAATACATCCATTATTTTGTATTAACAATATTATATATTTTTTACAGGCTACACTGCAAGAAGTATTGAACTATCGACTGGAACATGGTGAATTGTATTTATTTACAGATCCTGCTGAATCGTATGTGTTTACAGAACCTGTTGAAGAATTTGAACACAATTCATGGTTACTCTCGCCGAATTCCAACTTACAAAAAGCATTGCGAAAACAACATCTCATAAGTATCCAACGATCACGACACACCTCCACAGAGCAAAAATCAATGCTTAGATCACAAGCAGCTGAAATAGCCTCACTTTCACTAGAATTTATTCAACAAGGACATACATGCAGCACTGTGGAAAATTTCAAAATGGAACTTCAGACTGAAGTCTTCAACAAAATTAGAAGTGAACTGATTCAGCCTTTTGGTATACTTTTTTTATTGTTATATCTCAAGGGAGTCATATAAAAATATTTTTTTTACTGATATTCCAGTCGACGATGAAGATTATGAACATGCTATGACACTTGCTGAAAAATTCCGCGATTTCGAAACACTGGCTTTAGTTTGTGAACAATCGGACAATAGAGAAAAACTATATCATTATATGTATAAATTTGAATATATGGTATGAATACAGATCATAATTTCATCAAATATATTACGGTATAAACTAATACTGGATGAAATATAATTTCAGGGCTTTCATAATTATGTGTTTCGTCGGTTCTTAGTCCGCGGTAGGGCAGGTCAAGCTTTTCTCCTCAAAGCATTCCCTCAATATAGTGAAGCCCTCAGCCAATGGTTATCAGAACAAGCCACGGAGTATGAAATGCAAGAAGAAATATCTCAAAATGTAAAAAAGACTAATGACGCCATCGACGGAACAGAATTGCTTTGGTTACATGAATTACTTCAAGAAAAGTGGAAAGATGCTTCACAAACTCTCATGCAGCTTGCGGAAACTGAATTAAAATCCGTTAATAGATTGACAGTAAATATTGTTTCAATTGAATCTGTTTTCTTATGTAACTTAATTATAGTAAATGAATAAATTTAGATACAGGCTTCTCTCTCAAAACTGTGTGCTCTCGCCGCGGAATTAGAAGGGCCAGATGATAAAGAACTTGTCAATAAAACTATTCATAAAGCCAACCAAAAGCTGACTTTGGCCGAACATCATACATTGCCCCAATCCTTGCTCACATATCACGGCATGGATGCTGAAAATCTTAGAGTGATGGATCCTAGAGAAATAATCGATGTAATAATTTTATAACATTTTCTATGAATTATTTAATATTTAATTGAAATTTTCTGATACAGATGTTTATAACAAGCTCTGGAAACGGTTTAGTTGATTACGACTACTGCCGAGCGCTCTCTTTATGTGATATGTTAGCCGACAGTGATGATATCTCTGAAAAATTAGAAGTCCAAGAGTTGCGTCGTCGTCTGTGGTGTTCTATAATCCTAATCGATTCTTGGAGTGATTATAATAGAAACTCGCCCCTATCGACTGCTCAAGACAAAACATTTTTCAAAGTTATTGACACAGCACATTTATTAGGTAATCAGTTTAAATATTTACATTTAATAAAGACAATAATGATATAAATTTTTAATATTATAGATTGTAACCTCGATGAATACCTCGTACCGCTTGAAGATATCTTAAATTCCCCCGAGTTGGAAGAGATATCGAAAGATGAGTGTTTCCAATACCTCATGAAAGTCGGATATGAAAACGTTTATCGAACATATTTCAAAGAAAACATGGTCATTGATTAATTTTTCCCATTTTTATGAATAAATACTCTTAATTTTTTAATAAACAATTACTTTTTCTATAAATAAATGTTGGGAGCTTCGGGATTCATTTTATAATAAATAAGAAAAACAATTATAATGGGTAACAAAATTACATTTTATTATTCAGGTTATTGCAGTAACAAAATCTGTCAAATTTGAATTATGACTAGATGCAAATTCAATCAACAAATCAGACATTCGATGACTACAAAAATAACAATTTGGTTTTCTTATTTTGCTTTCACTCCAAAATAAAAATACAATTATGTAAATAGCTGTACATTATTTTAATTATTGCTTCCATACAGCACAATTCGAGGTGGAAAAATGCAAGGCAATATAAAATAAAAATAATAATAAATTACATAGGAATAAGTCTTCTAATTATACGACCGTTTGTTTTATCCTAATCACCTATATAATATGTATGGATGATACATGATAGGAGATCAAGTTCGTTGATACATTTTAAAATATAAAAAAAACAATTCCAACGTGGCTAATTTTAAACTCTAAAAATGAACACTATAATAACAAACGCTTAATCGTAGAAAGGGTAAAAACAAATATTCAACGCTAATAAATAATGGAAAATGTCTGTAATGGTGGATTTCGCATGAACAATGTAATAATATTTTAGGATCTAAGGTGACAGTCGTAACGTTGTATTTGATCACTGGACTTTGAATGATTTACCATTTCCACTCACTGAAAATTTACATACAAATGAATAAATCACAGGGAATTTAAATATCAACAAATATACGAGTCCCAAATATGCCATGATGATGACTGTCAAGATGAGATCGAATATGGCAGGTTTGACATTGTAAATGTTGAGAATTCCCGCAGTGGGCACATAGGTGACAAATTCAGGATCTCTCTTATCCGGAGTGTAGTGAGAAGTGTATACGTCCGGGATATACTTCGAGAGGGCTTCAGACAAAGATTTCAATACTGGATTTTGGGCTTGCGATACAAATTGGGTGGCGCGAGGTTGGCTTGTCAAGTATTTCATCCAAGATGCCAAAGAATTTTTATCCACCTTCTACAATTTCATATTAATATTAAATATTTATTAATAAAAAATATTAAGAAGCATAAGTGTACTTACAAGAGAATCAGCAAAAATTGCATTATAATCATCACTGGAAATGTTATACAGATAATTTGCCATCGCTTGAGCAATGATTTGAGTATTAGTGTACAACGTGTCTAAGTTGATCGATTCTTCAGTATCGAGCAAAGAGCTTCTGCTGGATGATTTATAATTCTGTAAAGAATTATATGTTTTATATTTAACCATAACATGAGAAGAACAGGTATAATAAAAAAAAATCAGATGTGGGTAAAAAATAAGGACTTTTATAAGGCTGGATTTTTGCTGCTATTAAAAATAAACCCAGAATAAATAAACATTAAATATGCATTTAAGTTTGGTAGACGGTTAAAATTTCAAATTAAAAAGTAATAATACCTTCAAAGAACTCAATGTGAAAGCAGGTAGTCTTCGTATACTGAACCGCTCATGTTCCCAAGCCAAATTCTCATCGGCCAAATTGATCTTCTTGTGAACTCCATCAACATTTACCAATCCATACATTGAAGCGGCTTGTTTGATTTGCTTGTGAAACACACTTGTTGCGCTGCCTTCTTTGGGAGGCTTCGAGACATGCATAATAATTGAATCGGACGAAGACAAAGAGTCCAAACATACAACGAAAGACACATCCTGTAACAACATTTTTATTATTTAATATTAGTCAAAAATATTACACACCTCAATCATATGTCGTTTCTATGAACCTGTAAAAGAGACCCTTCAACAACATCGAGTTGATCTTCGATCCACTTTTTAGTAGAGTAATAATTCATATGAGCAGCACCAGTGAGCAGGAAGACAATGTTAACATGGCCTCGAGTGCTAGCCGACGAGTATAATTGAGAGAAGATCCTAGCCAGCTCCAATAAAATTGACACGCCAGACGCATTTGAATCAGCACCAACAGCAAGTTCCTAATAAAGTAATTAATATACGTTACATTTCCAGACTAGATTTTATGATTATTAAATATACATACCGGAGCAATAGCGGAAGAATCATAATGAGCCACAATGACAATGGTTGGAATTTTCCCATTCCCATTAACAGTATCTTGTCCTAAAAGATGTCCGTGAAATGTGGCCACTTTGGGATCTTGTTTATTAACAGCCGCACTCGAAATGACTATAACAAAATGCATGCATTTAATTAAGTATAAATAATTTTAATATATATTATTGATTTACCAATTTGATAGCCATTAGCTGAAGCCATGCTAAATAAAGCATCCGTTGCTGAGCCAGGTTTATCATTAGACGTGAAGCTGTTGGTTAAGTCGTCAATAATGGAATTCATGTCTGACGACCAAGGTACAAAATACACAGGTATGGACACATCTTGAACGGCCATAGCATTCTCCAGTGTTATAATATGCTATAGGAAATTTTAATCAAATAAAATCAATAATGCCTATTCTAAAATTTTAACAAATTAGATTAATATATTTGAAGGGCTTCTTTATAATCATTTAAATTTCAACAGCGTGCAGCCATACAAATATACATAATTTTGGTACTTTGTTGGATAGTTTAGTTGTAAAATCAATAAGTATTCACCTCGGCAGTGATATTAATTGAAAAATATTTTCTTGTAACCCAAAATTCAAACCAGAAACTTAAAAAAGTTTAATCATTAATTGGTTCTTTTTCAATTTCAATAAAATTTTTATGAATTTTCCTAGATTTCTTATTTAGATCAATTTAACAAATTAAACAAAGGTGTGTTTGATAATCTAATAAAAGTGTGTTGACTTGTTGACTTATAATTAACGTAGAGAGTGACCTCAATATAAAGAAGACAGTAGGAAATGATAAAAATAGATTAGTAGTAATAATTGAATATTATGATTAAGTAAGAACCTCTCGTTCAGCCCGAGTGAGGTTAGACAGGTGCTGCGGCATCATGAGCAGCAGAGCCCCGGCCTTGTCCCTGACTCCGAGGAACTGTTCAATGCTGAGTTCCTGTATCCTGGCCACAACACACTGCCTGCCCGTACTCCAGCCCCTCGCCGGCCGTCCCTCCAGGCTCACCGCAGCACTCCTGCATCCTGTACATAGTGTTATTAGTCATAGTTACAGTTTCAGTTACAGTCACAGTTACAGTTACCATGGTGTACAGTGTGGAGGTCGTACTGCCCCATCCTGAAGACTGGCTGCTCACTGCGTCCCTGTCCCTGTAACGATCCAGAAGCCGTGGCTCCGACTCCGAGGACCAGCACCAGCCACACGAGCCAGCTGCAGCTGAATAGCCACGCCCAGTTCTCCTCCATGATGCAGTGGCTCGTGTTCCTCTTGCTCGTGTCTCTTACTCTTGTCTCCTGACTACTTGTGCTGGTAGAGGCGCTCTGCGCTCGCTATTCCTGCGCTCACTACGAGATCACTGACACTGACAATTACAAAATCACGTTGCCGGTCTAATTCATGCATACATTACAATTACGACTTTTTGTGTTTTCATGACTTTTCATCTTAATTTTTAAAACAGAATTTAGCTCTTCAACGAATATTATTCAGTTTTAAAACATGTCTATCTCAGTTTTCAAATAATTGTTTATAAAAATACACTTTATAGTTCTTTACCAAACTGGTCAATATTATTAAACATCATTCAGAATAAACTTTATGTTTAGTTTTTATAGAAAATACCTGATTAAAATAAAATAATTCAACTATTTTGGAATTGTAATATAATGACAACATTGTTATAAACGTCATTTCAAAGTTGAAACTTCATTTGTTTAACATTTTCCACCGTAATGCAGAATGCAGCGAGTGTATCACAAAACTCAAAAATATCACAGGTAAATTTGATTCTACACATATGAAACCGTGGATTTTTTTTATTTCTCACATTGCTATTATTGTTAAGCAGTCTCTCGTCAAAGAAATCGTCAAATTTAATATTAAAAATTCGAAAACGAAAATCAATGAAGAGGCGTTATTGCTATTAACCGAATACACAAACATGCTAGTCGTCGAGGCCATCCAGAGAAGTATGAAACAAGCCACTTCCTCAGACTTGAAAACTGTGGAAATCGAACATGTTGAAAAAATTCTACCACAACTGGTAAAGCCCCTTCAGAAAATCGATTCAATTCTTTGATTTAATTGATGTTTTCTTTTCACTTCTAGATGCTTGATTTTTCATAAAATAAATACATATCCAATCGACCAAAGCTGTTTCTTAAATGAAAGTCAAGATTTATTGAACACTTTTTATAGACAAATTTGTATATTTTTCATCAGACAGACAAGATGTACATTTTCATTTAAAAGATGTTTTTTTTTCAATAAAAATGTCTAAAATAACTTATAACTAAACAAGGTTACTTTCAGAAAAACAAAAGTAATAAACAGTGTGTAAAACATTTAACAAACTTGTAACTGCAACTGTAATATATTATGCAAAACATGTACAGAATTTGCGGAGAATCAATCAATACTCGGGGTAAATTAAAAAAAAGAGCATCAATATTTGTAACCGCACGTATAATTATAAAATCAACAGTTACAAGACATTCTTCATATAAAAATGAAATAAATTATCGTACTAGTCGACTCGACCGTGTTCCTTATGACTCGGAACGTGGTAAAATCTAATCTAGGATTATTATATCACATTTTTTGTTTTTATCCAAAACAAACACACTGAAAATTTGTGTTGGTGTTTTTGTTAGAATAAATCCATATCATCCCCGTGAATATCTAAATAATCAGTTTCGTAGCTTCTAGACATAGCAGCTCTGGGATCCGATAATGGAGTTTTGGTCGTTTCAAAGTTTTCATTCGTTGAGGCAGTGTTTGATGGATTGGCGCTGAAGTGATTAGTGTCGATATCACTACTGCATTCTCTCCCGTCTGTTACGGGGGACGGAGGGGGATTACTCACATGATTGGTATCTTCAGACTTTAACTGCGCTGCTGCCCATTGTTCAGCTCTAGTCTGAAGAGCTGGTAATGCACTATCTGTAAAAACATATACATAATCTACTTTAGACTGAAGAAGTTTATTTTCATTAGTTTACACTTTTGACTATTAAAATTATTTTATATGAAGGACCTTTGAAAGATGGAAACTATACTAATGAAACAAATACCTGTGAGACTCTGTTTCAGCATTTCTACTTTTTGGCTTCTGTGGCTAGCTTGATCTCTTCTTTTCTGTCGGTTCGTCTCCATTTTATCTTCTATGAATATTTCTTTAAGCATTTCTCTGGTTACATCGTCATCCCGCTTCAGCAGAAATATAAACACTCCTCCGGGAGTTCTCCTTCTCATGCCATTCTATATAAATATAAAAAGTAATGAGTTGTTACTATGAATTTTCCTCACAATGACAGGATAAAAAAGTGAACAAATACAAATGTTCATTGCTTTATAATTTTCTTTGGGATAAATATGTATTTTATAAAAATTTAATTATTCTAACATAAAATGAAGCTTAATAACCATTAAACTTAATGTCAAATGTAAAAAATTAAACCTTTATTATTTTATTAATTTAAAATGGAAGAATAAAAATTACCATAATCAACATTCCTCCACCTTCCTCTATCCTTTTAGTTTCTTTAAATATATCTATGGCTTTTTGTTTTCCAATATTTTCAACAGTCCTCACTAAAATAAATTATAAATTTAATTACACATTTGAAAACTTTACTACTGTTCAAATTAGGAATTGCCATATTAAGACAATAACAAATTTTATCAATAGGGCTTTGTTTCAATTTGTTTGATGTAATTTTTCACTTTTATAAACTTACATATAAGATTTACTTTGTCTTCGGACAGTTTTTCGGCTATATCTTTTGCAATATCTTCTTCGAGACTGTCTATATTTACTGAAAGGTCTGGAATGAATCTGGATTCACCCTTATCTTGATCACTATCGGGACTGCTTCGCCTTCCTAATCGCAGCTTTACATTTTTCTGATCTCTGTGGTTTCTTTTATTTTTAAAAATACTACTATTGGGTTCTTCATTATAACTATAATCGTGAGGCACTCTGTTATCGTTCAATCTGAACAAAATTGTGCGATCATAAGATTCAATTCCATATCTTCTATTTTTAGCCACATCGCATCCGATCAGATCCTCAGTCAATGTGTCTTCCTAAAAAAATTTTGAATGGTGAATATCATTTTTGTATTGAAATCATATTATGGCAAAGATAATTTTATAACTTACTTGTACAGTCTTACACCATATTTTATATTTATCTGGTTTATTATCTTTACTTCGATTTGAACGTGAATGTTTTTTGAATTTCATTTTAGGCCTTTTAGACATTTTTCCCAAATTGTCATCCGAATCAGAGGTGTTGGAAGAGTTTTCGAGATCAGAATCCGAAGAATGATCGTCGTCAGCTATATTCATATTCATGATAGATGCGGGATTTAGGGAATACACCGAATTCATTATTACGTTGGTAGGTCTTTCCAAAGGGGTGTATTCGACATCGGAATCTGTACACTGAAAAGAACACAATGATTATAATAACTTCATAGTACAATCAAATTGAAAAGCAGCAATCATCTGTACAGTGAATTATATAAAATGGTTGTAGATGATTTGGTGGAAGAGATGAAATAAGTAAAGCATATATTAGGTGATTATGAGATTAGTAGATTAGTGGATGATGATGGTAGTGTATTAATATACAAAGCAATGGTTTAATAGTTGAGAGTATGGAGCAACCTCGCCCTCTTCTCTGCAGGAGTCCTCAGTGATCATGGCAGCCATCATCAGCTCATCTGTTCTAGTCTCAATGACTCAATGCCTCAAGTGTCTCAAGCTCACACACACATGCACAGACACAACAGACCAGTGTTTCCCAATCTGTGTATTATCAACAATGGTCAAACAACATCAGCTGCTTGACTCTAGAGTATTCTTGGCTCTTGTGACTCGAGAGTAGAATGGTTCCTCTCTGCCACTTTGACAATCGCTCTTGTCTATTGCTCTAAATTATTATCTATGAATTTCGAAATTGTAGCACAATAAAAAACATTAGCATAGTTTTATGATTAGGGATTTTATATTATTATTTTTTAACGAAATATATTTAAAAAAGTGAAAAATATATTAAAATTTTGTATATTTATTTTTATTTACATAAAATGTAAAATTAAAATCAATATCCCTTTTCTTATCTTATTTGTGCTTAAAATTGAAAAAAAATTGTAATGATGTATACCTACCGTTACAATTTAGGCGCCATTTCTGTTGTGACATTTGACATTGGTTCAAGTCCTGTCACAACTTTTAAATAGAAATCGTATAAATTCTGGTAATTTATCAACCATGTGAATAATCGTATACACCGTTACTTTTTCTGCAATGATTTTGGAATTAAAACGTATAGACGGTGTTGAAGGAACGCAGGAAAAGTTTTGTTTTGAAATAGGACGACATATTTTAGGAAGGAGTGATTTTAAGGTAATAAGTTGTAACTATTTTTTTTAACATTATTGTATGTTTAAAGACATAATTATTCCGCAGTGTACAGATAAACGTATATCTAGAAAGCATTTTCAATTAGATATCACAAGTTGTGAGGACATTCAAATAACACCGGTAATAAATATATTTCATTTATGTAAATTATACAATACCTTCGTCATATTGGTGTGTGATTTATAGTTGCATCATAATTCGTGTTACCGACGAGCTACAAAAGAATCTGCATTGGAACTTATTAAAATTGGTGTCCCAACAAACCTTAAGGATTCTGAACATATTGGTTTATTACCTGATGCATTTTGGTATGAATTGAAAGCGATAACAATGCTTGACGATGATTCCAATTTGCCATTGGAGAATAATAATCTGAAATCGAATGATAATGAACTTAAAGTTGTAAATTCCACAGGTTAATTATTTTTAATATTCATATTATATTAATATTAAGTCATTTTACATAAACACATATTTTGTAGATATTATTGATGATGGAAATAAACCTAATGATGAACCAAATGTTAATAAACGCAGTGGTGATGAAATAAATGAGGAAAATACATCCCCTAAACAATCAAAACTATCACCAACAGCTGATATAAAACCGAACATAGAAGAGTTACAGGTTGAATTTATGATTCTTTAATTTAAATAGTATTACTTAAAAAAATATTTTTAATCAAGGCTGCCATAAATGCGACATCGTCTCTGCCTGAAACATTATTACCTGTAAAACTTGAACCTGAAATATCTATTAAAGTTGAACCTTCCGATCAAGGTCAGTCTTCTAATGCTACTCCTAGAAATCCATGCTCATATGGATCATCATGCTACAGGTAAAGATTATTTGTCTTTGTGTAATATACTTTTATAATTTGTATATGTGTTGAATATTTATTAATTATAGAAAAAACCCACAACATAAAAAAGAGTATAGCCATCCAGGAGATACTGACTGGAGTCAAACCACATGTCCGTGGGGAGATTCCTGCTACAGGCGTAATCCTCAGCATAGAAAAGATTTCCATAACCAACTTCCACCAGCGGCAAGGCCTCAACTTACTGCAGGTACGACAATCTTTATGAACCCATTCATTCAAAAATTGAGCAAAATTTGAAAATATCAATTATCAGTATTGAGTTTGAAGTTGTGTAAGATGTTTATAAATTGATGTTTCAGAATTTGCTCGACGGAGAATGTGTCTTGAACGACATGGGAAAATTCTTATGATAAGTGCTAATACTGTTAATATATATGATGATCATCTGAATTTGGAAGATTCCGATGGGGAATCATTTGATTATAATTACGACTCGGACTATTAATCGTATAGTTGTCATATCTTTCAAATACTGAATTTGTCTTGTACAGTGAAGAAGAAAAAACAAGCGAAAAAACGGAAGAGTTGGAGTGGAACAGAAACAGATGATGAATATGACTTGGATGATCCATTCCTCGCAGCGGATAGTTCAGATGATTATATGCCATCTGATGAATCCTTTTCTTCCGATGAACACTCAGATGAAGATAATAGTGTTTTGTTAAAAAGAGAGAACAGAAGACTCAAACGTGATACGAAAAGAATTTTAGGTGAAAAGTGATAAGAGGGTGAACTTTGCTTTTATTAATAAATAATACAGTGGAACCTCAATAACGAAGCTCAAGGCGAATGAAAAAAATTTGTTATATCGAGGTTTTTTAGTGCAAACTTTCTTGATCACGCACATCAATATACAAACTATGATTATAGACTGAAAATATTAGACAATTTGCACCCTGAGAAAAATAAGTTAATTACATCATCGGTACCAATTAACCACAAACTCGTTAAAATATGCAATACAAAAACGAGAAAAAAAAGGATAAAGAATTTACTGAGATTGTAAAAATTGAGTGTAATGAATGCAGAAAGAAGAAAACTTGTAAAGCCACTGTATATCAATGCAATATGTGTGAAAGTAACCCTGGTTAATGTGTTGAATGTTTTTTCAAATGGCATTAAAATTACTACATTTTTTTATTCAATTTTATTTTTCTTATACATAGAATTACATGTAATTTCGTTTAAAAAAATCTCAGTGATTCATGTTGCAAAATCATTATTATATGTTATTTACGTCAAACTTTACGATAGTTATTGTTTTATACTCAATATTAATATTATATTTAAAAATTTGTTTTTCATTTACTATTTGTCTTTTTGTACAAGTTTGTGTTAATTGTTTCTGTTTTTGTAATATTTTGTACATTTTTTCTGTAATTATATAGTTGTAATAAATTTATTTTAAACTACTTGTTTATATTCTATATAAACCTATTCAATTTAAAATATAGATGGAATAATTATATTTATGGTAAACGCGAATTTAAGGCAGTGAACATGTTAACAAAGCAAAAATCATATATATAAATTTGAATAAATCATAAATACGAAATGCGTAAATTAAGAATACAAAAAAATAATGTCATCAACTAAGGATTTGCAAGTTTATACAGAACTATTCATGGCATATTATTGTGCTTTCCTAGATATTATTCCAAACTTCGCTCTATGCAGGTTTTTAAAATATAGAGGTCGAAAATTTGAGTGGAAAATATTGAGGTTTTAATATATATCGTGACGCCTTCCCTATTGATGGGAGTCCCTTTATAAGGGGTTGGCCAGGCCACCTTGGCCTTTACGGGAGAATATAGTAGAGATGGTTTCCCAGGCCACCACACAGCAATGAGTACTTAAGATCTAGTTTGCTAAGCTAGATCTACCAAGTGACTCCGGTGCCGTGAATCGAACCCGGGAGTCTTCACTCACGAATCCGTTACACTAACCACTGGGCCACAAGGCGGCTCTTGAGGTTTTAGTCAATCTTTATTTATGAAACTTCGCAATATAGAGGTAAAATTAACATAGGGATAAATTGGAGTGTCAAGGGGAATTGAAACATTGCGTTATGTAGAGGTTCCACTTTATTACTTATACAAATTCATTGACATCCTGAAAAGAAGAGACTCGATTCCTCAATTTTAAATCATAACAGGCTCTTTCAACTTTCAATAAACTTTGTTTGAGAACATTTACTTTGTGGAATATATCTTTCTGTCCCCATAGATTAAAACCTGCAAAATTAAAAAATATATATATTTGAATTTAAGCAAATGAAGGGCAAACTGCATAGACAAAAGAGGAATTAAATTAAATTATGCCAACATGTCAAGTTTATACTTCATATTAGAAAAAGTTCAAAATTTACCCAAGAAACCTGTGTATAAATATTGCAAAAGGTTTTTGATTTGATAACAAGGATCAACATTCTCATTGGTCAAACTGTTTATGCAGAATCTCATAAGTTCTCCTGTATAGTCGGCCACTCCCAAAATAAAGTCAACTGGAGAGATTTCAATATTATTATAATCACTTTCCTAAGGTAAAAAATTACTAGCATAATTAAGGTGGTGACAAATAATATTATTGATTTATCAATATACTTTTTCACTTATGACTTGGAGAAAACTTTTAACTGGTAAAGTATCTTCTAAAGGATGACGAAGGTAATGTAGAAAGCATGCAGCTTCCGTAAGTTCTTGTAGTCCCGGAGACAAAATCCAATTTACATGAGGTCCCAGTGGTGCTTCCTTGGAGGCTTTTTTTAGTGGCCCATTTATTAATTTTTTTATTCTGTCCTCAGCAATATTTAAGTCTGCTTCTAAATTTTTTGATCTATAAATATTATAATTACAAAAAATGTTTTTTTTTATATACTATTGTTAAAATATAAGAAAGTATAATGAAATGTTACTTTATGAGTGAATGTAGAAAAAAAATTATTCGTTTGCTCTCGATGGTGATATCTCTGCTTATTTTAACTAATCTTTCATGTCTGTCATGTTTTACGTCTAATTCTTTCGCATATTCCTTGAAAATTTTCAAAACATCGCCTAAAATATGTAAAATATTTATATGAAATCAAACATAAACAATATCATTTTTATAAATGTACTTTTAACAGGTGAATCAATTGCTGACATTTCGTAAACAGTTAGCAATCTGACGTTTTATGAAAATGCCAATAATATAAAATTGCCATAAGTTAAAAAATCACATATAAGATTTAAAAAAAAATCTATTTCTAACGCCCGTATTCTGCATGCATACATTTAAGGATAGGTAACTATTCACACTACCTTTCCTCAATTTTGACGTTTCCACCCTCAATTTTGACGTTTATGATGACACTTTGTGAATACGAACTTTATGAACTTTATTGTGCAACTGACGTTACCGAATTAAATTCGTTTTAAAAATCTTCGATTGGTAGACCATGTACAGTAATAGGGAGACTGACTAGTCGAAGACTGGATGCTGATCAGGGCTGAAGGGGCGGAGACTGGAGCCAGGGAGCAATACTGACCAGTGAAGTATGGAAGATGGAAGAATGGCCTCGCTGACAGTAGTCAGCAGTCTTAGCAGTTGTGGTCAAGGACAGGAAGGAGACACGGAGCTGGAGGTGGAAGTGGAAGGTGCGAGGAGCTGCAGGGGCGGAGACTGGAGCCAGGGAGCAATACTGACCAGTGAAGTATGGAAGATGGAAGAAGTTTTATGAAATATGGTGGTTTCAGCACAACAATATAATTGCGAGGAGCCGGGAACAAGTAGGAATGTACTCAACATTGAGCCAACTATTAATTTGGGAGACAACAGCATTGGTTGGTAATTTGTATACATCTTTGTTAAGCTATGTGTTTATGAAATAATATGGGTTTAAAGACCATGATGGGCTAATGAAATTGAGATTCTGCAAAGAACAGTATATAGTTGAAAAAGAAAAGTATGCTGCGGAAAGGGAAAAATATGCTGCCGAAAAAGAGAAATATGCAGCCGGGAGAGAAAAATATGCCTACAAAAAGGAAAGAGATTCATATAAGAAACAAAAGAAATTGAAAGAAAAGGAGGTTTAAATAAAATGAATGAATATTTAAAATTAAGAATATCATTTATAAATATGAATAAACATGGTTTTAGTCTGAACAAAGCTGATGTCAAACAATTTTACCAAGATACTGACAGTATGTGTGACAATGTGAGTATAATTAAAACAATTATATTTTTAATAAAACCATATGATATCTTAACCATTTTTCTAAGATACTTCTACTGGAGAAGAAATAAACGACACCGAGGGTCTGAGTTACAGGAACAACTTTGCCATGTTGCATTTTTCAGATCCAGTTGAATAAAGTTTGCAATAAATTTTTATTGATTTACGTTTACTGCTCTTTGTTGTTTTTGTTTTTCCAGTTACTGTAGTGATTTACATCTGCAAGTGAAACGATAGAGATTTCTGACACCCACCATTGCTCGCTTCACATCTTTTTTGAAATTTCTGTGTAATTTGCCTTTCCAAAATTTAAAAAAATAATAATATTATGGTATAAATGCCTTGCTTTGTATTTTTAGCTAGTAATTATTTTTTATTAACCTTATCATCTGAATGTAACAATTTTTTTAATATTAACTGTGGTTATAGACCTATGGGGGAACCTTCCACTATAAAAAAAGGTAATGCATCATTCACAGTACCTCAATATAGAATAATAAAAAAGTATTTCAACCATTTTCAATCACTATGACAGAGTATGTATATTGGATATAATTATATACTACCGTTTTATGCTTTTTCTTATTCGCAAAGGTGATGTGGAAATCTGTGGTATTTACAAAATAAGGATATTGTTAATTAATTGACATTGCATTCAGACTGTGTATCCTATTAAGGAAGTGGAAATTACACGTTTTTGTTGTTTATAAGTTTTTTCGTTGTTTTATGTTGTTTGTAAGTTTATAATAAAACCATATTATATCTTAACCTTTTTCTCATTTTTTTTCTCTTAACAATTATTTAATTCCATTGAAAGAAACCAAAATAAATGTGATCAAATATCCTTTATTAATTTTAAATCTTAATACTTTGATGGCATTGAGAGTCCATGTTTATTAATTTTAAATGTGTGCCCTATTTGTAATGTCAAAATCTGGTTTTAAACTGGACTAGTTAAAAATCCTAAAAAAAGATCTAATGGTCAGGGATTGCATTAGGTAAATTATTAATATATTTTATATTACAAACTTTTTTATAAAATATTTCTAATTGTTTAGCACGCTTTCTTCCTTGCAAACGACTTTCTATACGAATATAATAAGCAACACAAAGCTGGTTTCCTGCAGCTCCTCGCACCTTCCACTTCCACTTCCAGCTCCGTGTCTCCTCCCTGTCCATCATCATAGCTGCTAAGACTGCTGACTACTGCCAGCGAGGCCATTCTTCCATCTTCCATACTTCACTGGTCAGTATTGCTCCCTGGCTCCAGTCTCCGCCCCTGCAGCTCCTCGCACCTTCCACTTCCACCTCCAGCTCCGTGTCTTCTTCCTGTCCTTCACCATAGCTGCTAAGACTGCTGACTACTGCCAGCGAGGCCATTCTTCCATCTTCCATACTTCACTGGTCAGTATTGCTCCCTGGCTCCAGTCTCCGCCCCTTCAGCCTTGATCAGCATCCAGTCTTCGACTAGTCAGTCTCCCTGTTACTGTACATGGTCTACCAATCGAAGATTTTTAAAACGAATTTAATTCGGTAACGTCAGTTGCACAATAAAGATCATAAAGTTCGTATTCACTATAAACGTCAAAATTGAGGGTGGAAACGTCAGAATTGAGGAAAGGTAGTGTGAATAGTTACCTTCCGTAAATGTATGTATACATGCAGAATACGGGCGTAACTTCTAATTTAATGACAGTTCACAGTAAATATTTTTATCAACCTCCACCTCTTTTTCAGTGCACTATAGGGTTTGATAAATTATGTTTGATTATTTCTATAAATAAAATCATGTCCAGTGTTTTTTACTGTCAGAAAGATAATATTATCTTATCATTTCACTACTTATCACCTCTTGTAATATTATATTTTTTTGCAAACACACATATATACATACCGTATTTTTGTTTTGTGTCATTTGTCACTTGTGATTGAATTGAAAAGTCAGTGAAAATAATGTAGGTATATTAGTAACTACGAGGCTAATATTTTGTAAAAGTGCTTTGGAGGTATTCTATATTTTGATAGATATGACCAGTCAAACATCAATTTTATCCTACTTTATAAAATCAAATAAAACTCACACAAAAAGTGTCCACCAGAACAATAAGAAAAAGTTGTACACAGAATCAAACTTTCAAACAATTATAAACTCACAGGATTTAGTAGTCATTGCTGATAGCGATGAAGAAGAAGAAAAAATTGATAATCTCTCTGGGTCATCTATCACGAAGCGAATTGATGATACAACCATATTTTTCATTACAATGATTGAAGATTTTTTAAATGACCAAAACCTCAAAAGGCTTTTTGATGAATGGGAGTATCAACAAATTTTGGATCTCTATAAAATGAAAAATGATGCAGCCAAAGTGCTTTTTGTACACTTATATTGGTTGAGACCAATGTGGCACAAATCCCTAAAAATAATTAAAAAATACCTCGAGACAGACTATCTACGTATGCATGGTGAAGGCCCCGAAGCCATAAAAAGGCTCCTGGAAAAATCTCTTTTGATAAAAGGTATTTAAAAAAAACTTAACTAAAATATTATTAATATGAATAAAGATGTGTAATTATTCCAGCTAAAAATCTTTCCATCGATGAGTATGCTTCCATATTGACCTTGCCAGAATTATGTGAAGTTGCAAAGTATTTTAAAATTAAAACCCTAAAATTAAAAAGAAACCAAATCATAACAGAATTGAAAAAATGTGGCGTTGCTAATAACTTGAACAATTATTTCACAAAGGAAACAACTGTCAAGAAAGAAAATTTAAATGTCACCAAAAAGTCTGCATATTTTTTTATTAATAAACAATTATAGATATTTAAATAATAATTTATTTTTGACAGATTATCTTCAATGTGTGATGATTGTGTAATAATCAAAGAAGAAGTTAGACTCATATTTGATAAATTACATATTCTAATGTATCTCGGAGCTAATCCCGCTATCCTGAGAGAGAAAAAATTGAACCTAATGTTGATGAATATAAAAAATGGAGTTCAATGTTATCCATGCTTTGATATCCAAACGGATTCTCTTGGATATCTTTTCCCTGAAAAATCTCACTTTGATCAGTTAACTATAAATCTTTATAATTAATTGAAATAAGATAAACTAAACATTTTCTTGTTTGTAGATTTATTTCAATTTATATGATAGTTGAGAAAATCATTGAGTGCTCTTCAAAACATCCATGTGATAATCATAATATAATAAAATTAAATAGTAAACTACTTGAATATTATGAAAACTATAATTTGAATACCATTTCCGGAAATTGGTGACTGATTCATAGATAAAATTGATTTTCTCTTTGTTTAATAGCATAGATGATTTTTTTAGGTTACCCGCTTGGAATCAAAAGTTTACTGCGAGTTATCATTGTATCAAAGGATTTGAAATGTCTATTAAGTCATACAAGTCGTTAAATCTTTATGACGATTTATTAAAAATATTATCCTTATTACTAAATCAAAAGATTCATAGACAGCATAAAAGATCTTTGTGGTATGAAGAAAAGGCACTTATTCTACAAAAAAGACTACTAATGAGACAAGAAGTAAATATTCTATTATTTATTAATTAATTAAGTTAGTTCAAGTGTATTTGAAAATACATATGTAGAGTTGTTGTATTATATTTTTACTAGTTTATAGATTTCATTTGTGAAGCTTTAGAGGATCCTTTACTTAATATGAATAACAAGGCTTCCTTGAAAGATAGGGCTGAGAGTTTTTTGAAGTCGAAAAAAGAAAAAGGAGGTTCCTTATCAACAGAAAGATTGAGCAAATTAATAATATCAATGGATTGCTGTGAACATATTCCACATATCACAATAACGGCCATGTCCATAGAAGGGTATTATTATTTATTATATATTATATAAATATCAATATCAATAATTCATAAAAAAAAAATATTTCAGGAATTCTAGTGGACAAAAAACAAGATATATGTATGAAAATGGCCAAACCGGTGGCAAGTTTTATACAAGCGTTGAAGATTATGCTGTACTTTACTACTGCAATCAATTCAACTTTTCTCATGGTTGATTTTTGAATTGTAGTGTTGGTAAAATTAAAAGTTATATCCAATTTTATATATTTTAGGTGAACACTGGGAAGGCAGAATCATTACATCGATTTTTGCATTGCTATTTTGGGATATAATCTATTCTCAAGTTGACAAACAAGGAATATTTTTGAGTAAATATCAAGAAGTGCCGCTTGATATGCACTCAGATTATTTTTATATAAATAGAAAAGACTCAATTGATAAGCGTTTGAATGATATTAAAAATGAATGGACTGTTAACGAAATAATTGAATTCATGAGTTTATCTTATAAATTCATTAAATCAGGTTGAATTTTTTTTTACGTATTTATATCTCTTATAGCATTTATTTATAATGTATTTTAATTGTAGGTACTATTTCACTTTATAATGACAAGATAGAATTCAGTGTGATTACAGAAATTATTCAATGTCTGAGAGGACCTGCTTTATATGCTATTTGTAAAAGATTGGCTACATCTTATCATTATTCACATTCCGGATTTCCAGATATTACCGTATGGAATAAAAATACAAAACAGGTAAGTTTGATCTGTTTAATAATTTAAAAGTATTATAAAATTTGATACATTCTAGATAAAATTTGTCGAAGTGAAAGGCACAGGTGATAGACCATCTTTTAAACAAATACAGTGGATTTTGTATTTGTTGGAGAATAACATTGAAGCCGAAATATGTTATATAGAGAAGTTACATAGCAGTAAAGTATTGAAAAAGCGAGACGCTAGAGGCAGAGTGATAAGAAAAAGTTCTGAAAAAAAGTCTTCTAAAAGTCCAAAGGTCACATCACAAAAAAATAACATTGAATTTTCCGAATCATCTTTAAATGAATTTACTCAGTCCGATTCAAGCAATCAAAGTAAAATACATCTAAGTCCATCTTCTAGTAATTCACCGACTGTATTTTTTAAAACTCCTGAAAAATCTCCTAAACGATCACAATCTAGTCATACCTCACCATTATTGAACACGTCTGCAAAAGTTCGCCGCAGACTTTCATTAACCAATAGACGGCTACATGATTTTGATAAATAATGATTTAAGAAAAAAAAACTTTTTATACTTTTTCAATGTGATTTTATTTTATAATTACTATATCATTTTAATACAATATATTCAGCATGTTAAATACTCATACATAATAAAATAAAATAGTATTTTTATATGAAGAAACTGTTCTGCTTATTTGTAATGAGAATAAAATTAAATATTGATAAATAAGTAGTTTTATTCAAG
Source organism: Agraylea sexmaculata (assembly GCA_022606485.1). Classification (NCBI taxonomy): domain Eukaryota; kingdom Metazoa; phylum Arthropoda; class Insecta; order Trichoptera; family Hydroptilidae; genus Agraylea; species Agraylea sexmaculata. The sequence continues at coordinate 61,012 of JAGTTH010003512.1, read as the reverse complement.
AAGCCACATTTAATTTAATGTCATTTTTTATTTTTTCATGAAATTTATCCAGCATTTCGTTAAAATCACTTTGATTGGAATGAGTTTTGGCATCAGATAATGATAACCATTTGAATTCTGTATGCTCTTCAGATAATTGGACATCCTTATTATTGTCTTTTATTTTGGCTAGCCAGTAAATGACTTCTTTCGGAACACCTTTCACATCATAGTGTAGTGTGTTGGTTATATTCTTATAAATTTCTAGATCTACTTCGGTCAATCCAGCTTCTTCTCTAGTTTCTCTAAGCGCTGTAAGCCAATCTGATTCACCTGGATCTACATGACCTAAAATTTATGGTAATTTGTAGACTTGTAGTTGTGATGAGAATATCTATATCAAACCTTTGGGAGGAGTCCAATGTCTATCACCGTAAGATGCTTTAAGCAATAAATATTGGATTGATAAATTGGATTCTAGATATCTAAATATTACAAAACCGGCTGCTTTGGTGATATTGGTGTTCATAATTTACTCCTTCTTATCGTCGATAAATATTTTTCATTAAAAAGTTTTAGTCAGCGCTAAATAATTATAAATTTCAAAAAATTATTACTGGCCGAGTCTCTCTCGTAATTTAATACTGTCAATCTGACGTTTATCACGTGACACGTCTGACGGATCGATAAATAACACAAGTAATTAATCATTTCTTCTAATAATAATAACTTCGATGAATTTCTTATATTTTATTTAATGCATTTGATGTTTATTTATGTAGTTTCCACTTTTTTTAAGTCACGTAAAAGTAATACCTACTCATTAATCTGAGGAAAATTATAATAACAAGCATATGTAAGCGAAAGTATTCATCGGCTTATGTATGTATGTATATAATATTCATGATTAATGGTACTGGTAACACCTTAAGCCATAGCAACAGCGGGCAAGTGTCAAAGTGGATGTAAGAAAAGAGGAAGAAGAAAATGAACTGAAAGATGAGTGAAAAACGATGAAATGGAAGGAACACCGGGGAGAGGAATACTGAGGGTTTACAAGATTGTTGTACTCGGCGATGGCGGCGTCGGCAAGTCTGCAGTCACGCTACAGTTTGTCAGCCACAGCTTCCTGGACTATCACGACCCGACCATCGGTCAGTCTTCACTTTACTTTGTCTCTGTCTCTGTCTCTGTTTATTTACTCTTTACTATATATTTTTTATCAGTCATAAAGTCCTACAGTCCCACACTTAAATCACTAATACTTTGCTTCTTAGTCACGGATCAGAATTTGTCCATTAAATATAATTTTCAATACACATCATCATATCCATTTATGATCTTTTCATATAAAACAAGTTACATTTTTGTATTATATCACTTAAAATTTTATAAAAAAGAATTTTGATTACATTCTTACTAGGCCTAGGTATGTGACAAGGAAGAAATCTCTAGTTGATGGTAGATTTTTTATAATGATCTCTCTTGATGAAATCTCTTCTCTTTGCCAATATCTTTAATTTAAATATTATTCATGCTGATGACCTAAAATCATAAAGTTAAATAGAAAGTTACTATTTCATTCATTGTTCCTTTGCAGAGGACTCTTATCAACAACAGGCTGTGATTGATGGTGAACCTGCTCTTTTAGATATTTTAGATACAGCCGGACAGGTATGTTGTTAAAAATGGTTTTGTTTTCTTTAGATTTAAAATATTTTGGTATATTTTATATGTTGTTTTTAAGGTGGAGTTCACAGCGATGAGAGATCAGTATATGAGATGTGGTGAAGGCTTTGTGATTTGTTATTCAGTTACCGACAGACAAAGTTTTCGAGAAGCTGCTGAATATAGAAGACTAATAGCGAGAGTTCGTCCCCATGAAGATATTCCACTTGTCTTGGTTGCAAATAAAAGAGATCTTCATAATCTTAGAAAAGTAATAATTTTTTTATAAATACACTGATCACTTCTCTTATTAAAGAAAATTATTAATTTAATATTTTAATCTCATAGGTGACTGTCGAAGAAGGTCGACAGCTGGCACTACAACTGGGATGTCCATTTTTTGAAACATCTGCTGCACTTCGACATTACATTGATGATGCCTTTTATGCACTAGTCAGAGAAATACGGAAAAAAGACCAACGCCGAGTGAGTGATCTTTAATTTATATAAATCCTTTCCTTTAATTTATATAGTCCTTTTACAATTAAGAGGGATCATCATCAAGGAACATTAGTGTGGTGGATTTGCCATCTTCATGGCGATGAGTCTTCCGATTTTATTTAAATCCACACTAGTGTTTCTTGTATAATAATTGGAAATGTATATTTAAGGTATTCAATATTTTAGGATAAAAGTGTATAGGGTAGATATAAGTTTTTGTCTTCTTTAAATAAATTAGGAATTCAAAATAATATTTTGGTTATTTTAGTCTGGAGGTGGTAGAAGAAGATGGAGAAGATTGAGGAGTATATTTGCTCTTGTTTTTCGATGGAAATCACGAAGAGCAACTGCTCATCCACCATCTAGTCCGTCATCTATTATACCCTAAAGTATGTTTATTATTTATATTTTAACATTCCATTTACCTTAGTCATGAAATTTTACATTATGTTAAAATAGTACCATTCTACATATTTAAAACATTGATTTATTTTGTAATCTCCAATTTTCATATGTGGGATGTGACTGATGAAGTATACAATAACCTCATTTATGTGAAATCATAATGTAAATATCATTTTTCATATTGGTCAGATTAAAGCACCAATTTAGTATTGTGCAACGAATTATTAACAGAGAATAAGACCATTTATAAAAGTATTGTTCGTCATACACAAAATATATGAATTGATATGTGCTGGACATAATATCAATTCACCGCACTTGTTATGTGCAATCATTCACATTAAAAAAAAATTAAAGATGTAACGTATACAAAATGTGGGATAAATTGTTGCAGTTTGTATCGACTTATGAGGCAGGGTTGGTATGTTCAATTTATAAACTTGACAGATGCTAATTTAATTTCAATGTGATTAATTAAAATATGTACGTCATAAACATTCAGGACCAGTGTTTGTCTATGTCTAATAATAATTCAGAAGTAATAAATAAAATATGAATGTCATCAAAGTTTAAGTATTAAAGTATAGAATGTTGTTTGTATATTCGAAGGAAGATTTTGCTTAGATTAAACTTATTTTAGTAAACCCCAATAAAATGAGACCAAAATTAGTGTAAGAAGAATATTTCTTTATAACATGTAGTTGCAGGCTATATGTACAAGAAACGAATGTTCCCAATGACCAAATCTTAAACGGCATCTAGAACAACAAATCCAATCAGTTCATCTCAATCATTTTTCCCAGGCGGTCGTCTCAGAGTATACAGTATTTTCATATTTTTTCGTCAAAGGCAGTCGGCAACTAAAATGTCTGACATCAATAAAAATAGATGACGCCTGAGCTTTGTTCACTGGACATTCATTACTGATACTTATTACCTGTTATGGGTATGATATTAATAGGTGCTCGATTTTCGTATTGATTTATCAAATGAAATACACAAAATACACAAATTTTGGGTAATTCTGATTCTAAGTCAGTATTAAATAATTTTTATCACAAAATTTTGAAGTAGTCTTGAGAAATTTGAAAAGAAGATATATTTACATATAAAATGGGTTTTGTTTTGTATTTTATTAAGATTGTGAATTAATTACATACTTTTCCCCTGTCATTTTTTTTGTCATATAAAATATTGTGTCATGATAAAATCTGTCACTTGCCATCTAGTCATTGAAAATTATTAATGTATTATCATTTTTTTTATTATTCTTGTGGAGAGTTTTAATAAAGTAAAAATCTTAATATTAGCGGATTCTTAATAGTTTCAAGTATACAAATTTATTTCTGTAGATTGAATTGATGGATTTATACTGAAAATATGTACATTCACAAGTCTTAAATGGTTGGTAGTACTTTTACCTTTTTTCTACACTATCTTCCGTTAATAATTATTAGAGATTCCTCCAATATAAAATTATTATTTCACATCTTCTATAGAACTACCATTATTAAAATTCTCAGTGTTTTTATTAAATCTCTTTGTGTCTTAGTCAAAGCTCTAGTCCTGTGAGAAAATGAAGAATGTCGTCAAGTCAATATGCCTTTTTTATTTGTAATGTTGGTTTCTTGAATAAATGATGACTTTCACACTGTAATATAAAAATACCAATAGCAATATTAAAACTACGTATTTTTAATTGAATTTTTAAATACATACATATTTAGTTTGCATATCCACCAAATAATCAATTTTAATGGCTGCAAATAAAGAGTTTTGACTATACACATAATGTTCAGATTATAATGTAGACCTATAAAGATACTTATTTATTATTATTAACATATCTAAAGTATTCAAGTAATAATTTATGTGGATTATATGATACTTTTTATAACCTTCCTATCTACTTTTATTAAAATAATATTTATGTGTATATCTGCATGTGTTCGATATACATCCGAGTTGAAGTTCCATGTCACCGATAATTAATATTAAATGATATTTGTAGTATGTAACATAATAACCCCATTAGTAATTAAAACAAAATGTCTTCCTGTGAATGCTGTACAAATCTGCCAGAGTGCAGTCACATATGCTAGAAGTAAATTATCGCTGTTTATTATGAATAATCTCTGGAAATTCCCGTAGTTTGTATTTCTCCCTTGTTTGTCTAGGATTTTAATATTATATAAACTCATTTTAATGCCCTCCCCTGTCTCTAATGAAATTTTTTCGTCTACACGAATAGAAATGTTTGTAGTTTTGCCAAAAAAAAAATTTACCTACATTATTGTGTGATTAAAGTACATTACAATTGTGTAAAGAAAATATGTATTCTGCGTAAGTAATTTATTGAGAGTTTCCAATATATGTATACATTTTTAAATGTTGTTAATTTGTAGTTTTAAAATGTATAAATATTTGCTATACAAGCCTTAATGGAACTTTAAAAAGTCCATTTGAATCGTTACCTGAATATCCAGCAATAACATGATTTTTATAACTGTGTTTAGTACAAATGTGTGTAACATAAAATATTTTCACATTATGCTTTTTATAGTTTGACATTTGGTGATAGATTATTGTATTCATATTTATTAAAATAACGTAAAGCAATAATATTCATATTGGAACATTCATTTTATTGTATGTATTTCTTGATATATTACTGAATTTTGAATGCTTTCATGAATTTACTAATATGGGCATTAGTGTGCTGCAATAATAATATGTATATTCCTTTCAAGTGAAATCAAATACGGGTTAATGTATTTTAAGCTTAAAGAAATCATTTTTATAATGATAATAATCAACTTGAATATTTATATCATGTACATAAACTTTTCTGACAATTTATTCCTACCCTATATGAGCTTGTACTATTTTCTACATTTTCGAATATCCCTTTTCAATATAAAAAAAACTCTACTCTATTCCATACTATATAATATAAATATACATGATCTTTTTCATACTTGAAATATTTTCTACTCAGAAGCATACCCAATACCCATATATAAATATATTTTTGATGTTGAAATGTGTGAGGGAACTACACTTAGTTGTCCTATTTATAGTATAAAACTAGTGTTCGCATAATGTTAGTATGTTTACTTTAAAATGTAGAACAATGAGTATTTTGTCTGTGAACATAGTTTATTTGATTACGCTTGCAAATTGTGATTTGTTGGTTTTTATTATTTTTAATGAAATATTCTATCTATATTGTTATGAAAATATTTATTCAGAAGTATTACTTATAGTATTTTGATTTTATCCATACGTACATATTGAAATTCTACTGCGACAAGATATTAGTCTCTAAATGTTGAAATATTGTTTGCTATTTATAAGTACAAACATTATATTGTTATATGTGTTGTGAATTAAAAATAAATACTATAAAAAAACACATAAATATGTATTATTTTTAATTTTGTATTTTCACATTTAATATTCCATATTAGGATAAAAACAAAACACATGCATACAATGTGATGCTTCCCTTCTTAAGGGTTTTAATTGGCCACTGTGGTCATTTCGAAAATAAATTATGTGGTGGTTTCCCGGGCCAACACACAGGTGATAAGTTCTGCCGACAACAACACTGTTATTTGCCTCAGACTTCTCTCTCTGGAATCAACAACCTTGTTTTGCAGGGGATAAAAATAATACATGTTATAAGTAAGTGTAATCTTTTAACAGACCTAGATTTTCCATACGCTCCATATTTGAAAAAAATGCAAACGCACATTGAATATTAAGTAGTCATGAAGAATACACATATGTACATGTTTAAAAATTAAATATTTATTTAGTATTATCTAATTAATTAACATTAAAGTAGTAATTCATAAAATCTTGTGCAATGTATAGGTGTTTCAGTCGTCATCGTCCTCAGATGGCATTGCCAATTGCGAATCGCTTATTCCAATATCAGGTATTGCTGTTGTGTTATAACCGATTTCATGATATCGTACAGGATATGTTAGTTGATTTCCACGATCCCATGAATACAGCTCCTACATAAATACAAATATAATATAAAGTAATTTATTTTACACATAACATTTTACATACCTTATATCGATGACTGTATGCCAATGCAGTTGTTTTTCTAAATGGATTTGTAAATGGCAACATGACTTCAAGTAGGGTGTTTTTATATAAATCTAACGCCAGACGTACTTTAGTCGTTCTCTCGGTGGCCGAGTCAACTGCATAAAGAACTCCACATGCGATAAACATTTCTCCTACCTAAATAATAATTTGCAATAGCATTAGAACAATCACATAATATTGAGTTTATATATAAATAGAAACAACTAACTTTGTGGTGACTTATAGATATATTCCATATATATTGCGGTTCCATTAAATAAGTATCAATCTAAAATTAAATTGTAAATCAATTCACCTTTGCAAGTATTGTGTATATTATTTATACTTGCTTTTGCTACTGCAGTGTTGTTAGAATTATTTAAAGCATATATGACCCATAAACCGTTATCATCTGCTCCGAAATCCATGTAGGTGTAAGCAGTTGAATATAGAGCTCTTGATGGATCCACTGCGGCTTCAGGTAATATCATAAATTTCTGGCCTAATCTATTTTGCAACTGGTCTCCTCCTAATAAGTCTAATCGTCCGATACGACCCAAGCCACCGTCATAGAAAAATGATCCGTTAAATATTACATGTCCATTTCCCTATAAGCAGTATAATTTTACAAGCACATGGATTTTGCTTAGTCATTAAAAAGTCAAAAGTTCAAAACTCACAACATATTCTGGTTCTAATGTGTAAATTTTTGTTGGTAAGTCTTTGCGGAACGCACTTTTATTTGCAAATTCATAGAGATGTTTATTGTCCATTTCTCTGGTCACCCATATTTTTTCACCCTAGAATTTAATGACACATTTATTGTATAAGTACTAGTAATTGAAGATTTTAAATTAAATCTTACTAACTGATGGTTCTGTCACCACTGAGGAGTCACGCAACCAAGAACCAAAGTTTTGTTCCGTGTACCGATGATATACCGGTTTGCCAATAGCATATAAGACACAATCTGAATAATAATATTATGTATTTCCCGTTTATATTTTATAAAATTGTATATATAGTACCTGTTGCTCTTGGTGGTAATCCTTTGTAAGTTTTACCACCTAATGGTTCAATTCTTAAATGATCTACGAGATCAGTGATCGAGAGAGCTGGATCACTACAACGAGGACACGTGGGACATGGGGGTGATATGGGACATAATTCTTCTAATGTAGAAAGAGGTGGAGGAATAGGGCCCCAGGAACCTATTGAACTTAATCCATCACCTCCTTCAACAGGTGGTGGTGTTCCGAGTAATGGATCTTGCTCTATGATAAAAAATAGTATTATTGATTCTTTGTAGATACAACAATTGTATGATTGAAATTTTCCACAAACCGTAAATTGTAAATACTCCTTTGGTTAGTCCAAGCTCATTTTTAGCTATACAATGATACTGACCAAAATCTGTATTTGAAATTCTTATAATTTTTAATTTCATAAATGAACGGTAAGGTGCGGTAGATATAGTTCCAGGTGCAATAAGGTCAGATCTGAATCTTTCAGCAGGCTCTAGCAAACGTCCATCAGCTCTTTCCCAGTACCTCAGCGGTTCTGGATATGCTTCTACCTAATTATGAGATTGGTTTTATTTAATTTAAATAGTTAAAATAATATATCTACCTCACATTCCAGCTGTATGATTGAGCCATTTCGAGCGGGGATCATTTGATTTCTTATGCGAATCATTGGGGGAACTGAAAAGTTTTGATTGATTATTTTAAATAACTGATATTGTACAAAAGCCGGGGTAGAATTGAAAGTACAATGATTATCTCACAGTGCACCTCGAGGCGGTAGGGCCTGGTTGCTTGAGGGGGCACTCCATTGTAGGCTGTACAAGTGTAGTCACCGGCATGTAGTCTAGAAACCCTGGGCAGTTCAAACAACGGTCCTTCTTTAGATGATGATCGCCAAGCTCCAAGTCTCAAGGGTCCTGAGACGGGAGCTGCCCTCGACCATTGGATTGTAGGTGTTGGTTGTCCACTAGCAGAACAACGGAGTCTTACACTTTCGCCTTCTTGAACAATCACGGTTTCTCCCCCAACTGAAATATAAATTAATTTATTTTTCATACATTGCTAAATTATAAAAAAAATACCTACTTGCAATAGTTGGCGGTATCAATAGTTGAGCAGTTTGATTGTGCATCCATGTAGTTATTCCGGGAAGACCTGCTGATCCATCAGTGCCTGGACGGCCAGCTCTTCCACGAGGTCCAGTAAGACCTTAGAGAATAAATTAATAAGCATATTGTATATTGATTAATTAATTATATTACTAACCTCGCGGTCCTGGTGGTCCCGGTGGTCCTGGAGGTCCCAATGATCCAGGTCTACCTAAACGAGTTATAATTGTTGCAAACTGATACCCGATTTTTTATCGTAGAGAGAGAATATTTACCATCTGTTCCATTTCGTCCATCATGTCCATTTAATCCGTTGATACCAGCAGCTCCTGGAGCTCCATCGGCTCCACTTCTTCCTGGAACTCCATCCAGTCCAGGTTCTCCAGGAACCCCGTCTCTACCATCTAATCCAGGATGCCCTGGCCACCCCATATCACCTAAAAACATTATAAATGTATCTATCGATTAAAGAGAATGTTAGTATTCCTAACCCTTAGGTCCAGGGGGTCCTATCGGTCCTGGTCCACCCTGACCCCCTTGAGGTCCTTTGTCGCCTCGAGGTCCTTTCGGTCCAGCTTGACCAGGAGGACCTTGCGCTCCAGGTGGACAATATTCTTGCGTGGCTTTGCAAAAACCTTGAACCACTTGATACTATAAATATTCACGGAATTTTAACGTTTTAGGTAAATCAATAAATGTGTTATTAAATAGTTTATTTACGGGGATTCTAGAATAACTAGTAAGCCAAACCCAGGCATCTCCTCCCGGTGCCAAATCTCCCTTTGCTTGAAGTTCTCCTCGTAGTTTGGGATTGAAAAATTCCACATGTGCTACATTATTATCTTCTGCCTGAAATAGTATCAGTAGCCATTATTTTTATGGTTCAATTAATTTTTAAATAATGCATTGAGCAATAGATATAGTGTGAATTATGTGTTCAAATCTCGAAACGGTGTTCGTTATAATTACTATCGATACTGATAAGAGTCAAATTAGTATATTGTTATAAACAAAAATATAATTTGAATATTATTACGAGTGTGTAGCATGGTACAAAAGCAGATATACCGACACTTCCCGATTGATTGACATTTCCTGGCTAGAGTCGATGTCTCTTCAAAGAGATTGATAAAGTGGCAACCATACTTTAACTCTCTACATACCATAATTGAAAACGTCTACCTTTCCAGAGCTGCTTCGCTTTTTTCTTTCACTGTGTCCTTCGCATTTTGCACCCATCTCTTCCCTCACAAGATGCTTAACTCGTTTTTCAAACTCCTTATCGAATGCTAGTAGAGAATCTATCGATCCGTATTCGCCTTTAGAGTTCTTGTTCCACAACTCTTTCAGTTTTCCCACAATGCGGTCCTCAACTCTCAATTCGCGCAATTTGTTATCCACCACCTTATTTAAAATACTATTTTTATCTTCGGAGAGGATTGTACTTAATTGGCTTTCCATCGTTTCTCGGGAGAGCGTCTCTTTCATCAGATCTCTAGTCTTCTTCAATGCGGTCAATTGGGCACCGAGTATAAACACTGTTATCAACGCAAAAGTAGTCCAACTTTTCGTTGACGATAAGGAGTCCTTCTCTGATTTCTTCTTCGCCATGCCGGCGGAGATTTAACGTCTACTCAGATCGGATTCTGATCAACAACTAACTGGTCAATTCGTTAACTTGGCTCGTTGATATGTCATACTGGCGACGCTCTTCGAGTGATATACATTAATTTGATATATTCACAATTCGATAGCCGTATTATATTAAATCAATATACAAAAATAAAAACACAACACCAGTACATATAATATTAATATTTATTAAACACATTTATTTTGGAATGTACAAAATATTCACAATACAATTTTGTTCATTATGTTTTTTTTTAATAAAACACCTAATTACTATAAAAAAATATTGATTGATGTACATGTTTGACGTGTATCACAGAAACTGTAAAATTCCATATGCTTGGGAGGTTACAACATCATATATTTTAATTTTTGTGGGGGAATCAGGTAACTCACTATCATTAATATGCATTTTTGATCCCAAGTATTTGAGACTAGATATATTGAATAAATTTAACGATTTTGACTATGGTAAATTATAATATTCAAAAGTAGATATATATTGATTAATTCGAGATGAATCCTCCTTAACATTTTGTTTTTATTTTTTTTTATAATGAAATGTTTTTTTTTCGAGTGATTATTAAGCACCATTAATCGCAATTTTGGTGTTTGAAGGTCTTAAAAATACTCGATAGAAGCAAATGGCTGCCAAAGCACAAGCAGCTGTCAATGCAGCAACAACTGCTGTTTCTTCAGCCAAAGCAAATTTATTTGCTCGTACAACTGCCCCCTGTAATTAAAATATTGTTATTAAAAAGGGGAGAAAGATACAATAAGCAAAGCTTTTTTTTCGTATCCAAGAAACAAACACAATATGTATATACTAAAAATAGTATAGGCACATCTACTTGTATCCCAGAAAATTACCTTTTTTAAATATATTCGTATTCATATATTGCGTTATTTTTTTGTTTGCACTATAAACGCTTTAAATAGTTTGAATAATTTATTAGATATTTATCGGTACATAAAACTGATTTTGATTGACTGAGGGTCCAAACCAGTAGGTTATATTTTAAATGGGTTAGTGAACACTTGTATGTCACCTTTTCTTCCGAAATTGTGTTAATTAAACAAATTCACATGTTATAGATATATAAAAATATTATATTGTATATTAAAGTTGTGATCTTTCAATAGCTGTTTTATTCAACCTATCATTAACGGGTGTTTTCAATATAAGACTGTAATGAGAGTGTGTTAGTGAGTTGTTCTATAGCTGATAGTTTTGGTGCGTATACGAATAGAGCTTGGTATTATTGATGTACACTAGCTCTATTCGCATACGCACCGCACGCACACACTCTCATTACACTATTATATTGAATTCGGCCGTAAATGCTAACTATTTTTTTTTACCATCTGAGTTGCTCCAAATCTATTTTTTAATGTAATAAATTATTTTTTCTTTGTTTAAGTTATTGTGTAATATTGGTTATGGGGCATAATTATTATTAATAAAATCGCAATCGATCGCCTTGATCCAGGTTTAATCTGATTTCCTGTATTGTAAGGTAAATACTGATTATTAAGTCGGTGACCTGTGTAACTAGTAATAGTTAAGATCATCGACAGACAATTAACATGTTGTTATATATAAAAACCCTCTCACAAAACGCTCCTTGGGGTGTAAAATATATTCTCATGAAATTGAATGGTAAAAACAATAAAATAAAGTATTGTATAATGAAAATAAGCAACTAACCCATCCTCTATGCCTACAGACCCAAGTTGTGGCACATTCTGCAATATGTTTTGAAACCCAATGAGTCAAACGACAAAAATGTGCTCTCGAATTACTTCTAAGGGCAGCCACAGACAATTCAGCTACGAAGTAGAATAACGCCAATATCCGCTCCAGAGAAGCTCCACCTTCCTGCAGGAAAGTGAATAACACTTATTACATTTATATACATTTCCCGTGAAGTCAAACAAACACCTTGAACGAAAATATAAGGGCCGATTTACACCTGCACTTAATATAATAATCTACGTCAATACAAAATGCATATATGTATAACAATATTTAATTTTATCAAACATAGTAAAGGGCGTATACGTATTTTTATTTCTGTAAAATTAGCTTGTAAATAAGAATTTTATTATAATAGAAAATATGTGACTGGCATGCACAGTAAAAATAGAAAAAAATCAGATAGTTTATGATATTTTTCCACGGATCATTTATGTTTGAATTGTTCATTATTTATACTAGGGAATTCGTTTACAGTTTTTGATCGTTAAGTTAATTTTTAACCTAGTTATAATATGTCGTAAATAAACGCTTATGATATTTTTAAATATTAAACACATTAAATGACAATCGTTTATCGATAAATCAAGTAGTGATATCTAATTAAATCATTAATATGTTTTATAATCGATTGGTTCCAATATTACGCTATGCGGTATTATTCTTAATAATTGCTTATTTATTATTGGTATAACATATTATTACATGAAAATCGTTAAAAATATTATTGAAAATTACCTGAAATAAAACTTGCAGGATGTGTTGAAAGGTGTCATAATCCAATGCTGATATTTGTACTGAAGCAGCTCGAATTCTCAATGCGGCTTTTTGCGGTGATTTTGCAAAGCGTCGGGACGCCTTGGATAAAGCTCGACTTTCCCATAGCCATTCCCACCAACTGCCCGGATCGCTAAAAATATAAATATTAATTTCTCAACGTATTAATAACTATAATTTCAATGCTTACTTTATCGGTTTAAGTATGCAAGAAGGAATCCTCAAGCCGGCCTCTTTGAGGGTATCGATTAGAAAGGATCTATACAATCGAAGGCCTCTTGCAGCATCAGGGGATTCTTCACACGAGCTCCAATGGCCATTACATCCTCGTTCTTCGTCCACTGAAAGTTGTCGTTTTAAAGGGGCTCTCGGTTGAGTATCGTCTAATGAAACTACACTGCACACTAAACATTATAATAGTATTAAATGCATTGAATGCCAATCCTTGAAATGTTGAACCAACCTCTCATTTTCGCGGTTATCAGTGAGTTGTTTCATACATGACCTGTAAACGACTGCGCCTGTCAAAACTGAAAGCTTCAGTGTTGCCATATTACACTTTCAGGCCTGAAGACGGCAGACATTCATACATTATTCTACACAGAGCTCACAAATCACACAACGAATTAGTGTCGTTTTTTTATCTTTTTTATGTACTCAGATGCATTTTATATTTAGCATTTTCATTACACCATATCATCTTCATCATTATTAAAAATTAATCATTATAACTGCATAATATATGTTTAGAATCCTGATATCTTGAAATATAACAATAGATATTTATTAAATAATTACAAAATAAAGTCATTTGACTAAAATCTTTCGTTTATAATCATGGATATAGTTTTCGTAGCACAGCAATACTCTCGTAGCATCTTCATCATTCTTCAAAATTACTCATTATAACTGCATAATATATGTGTAGAATACTGATATTTTGAAATATGACAATATATATTTAATAAATAATGACAAAATTAAGTCATTGGACTAAAATCTTTTGTTTATGATCCTGGATATAGTCTTCGTAGTACAGTACACTCGTAGAACAGTCGTATACTCGTAGCACAATCGTAGCTTAGACGTAGCCAATGTTTAGGAATTAATAGTTTAAATAAGGGAAAAACACCGAACAAACTAATAAAAAATTTCACTTTATTTATCATACTTTCCGTAATTTTTTTTACTACTTCACTGTAGGATTATTAAAACTGGATCGTATTCTTTCGTTACCTATAGATTATTATCAATAAAATGCTGCAATCTTATAGTATCTAAACATAGCTAGGATGTGAAGGAATTAAATAAAATACAGTAAGGTTAATTTTTATTGTATATTTTTTGATGTTTCGATTACATTTTCATAATATTGTCGGCAAAATTAATGATAACACGCTCGACGGACACCGCCGGCACCTGAAGCCGCCCCCTTCGCCCCTCAACCCCCACACACACACAAATCTTCATCGAATTCATTTACAAAATATCCAACGGTATAACAATATAGTGTAACAATGTTGATAAGCGACAAAATAGTGTTCAGAGACAAGTTAAGTGTTGTTCTCGTGTATTTTATAATATGTATTATTGGAGAAAGCTCAAATAAAGCACAAATGGGCGACATTGTCTGTACATCAAACAGCGAATACAAAATGTGCTTCTGCAAAGTATAATCTATCTACAAGTGCTCGCAAACAATTCCATGAGCTTTTTATCATAACGAGAAAAGTGTGCAGTGGGCGTATTTTTATTTAAATTCACTCCAATACATTCACAACAATGTGTGCTTTTATTAAATTTGTGGTATTTCCACAGTGCATTCCTTTGTTTTTATAATATTAAATTCTCAACGTTACATTTTGCATTCAAGGCTATAATAATATTAATAATGTATTTTTGTTTATCTTACATGATTAAAATCTCTTTCACTATCTAAAATAAATAGTTGACTGCATATTTGTATTTTGTCTTTTGAAATAGTCTCTATAATCACAATGCAATATTTGTATCCGGATATGTTACTTTGCGACAGGTTAAAATAAATCATATCAATAATTTTGACTCAAAAATAATATTTTGACAGAGAAAATAATAACGAAATATGCATTTAATAGAAAACTAAGACAGAATGTAGTTGAAAAAAAAACCACGAAGTCAACATATTTTTAACAATTAACAACTACTTTTAGTTTTGCACATAAGATTATCATTATATTTTATAAAGAAGAGCTAAGCTTTGATTCTGTTGCAGTGGCTAAATATATATTTATATTCAATCAAATTATAAAATGGCAAAAATAGTGCCCAATGTAACTATGTATATAATAATAAACAATATATTTCCAACATTTTGATGGGAAATTTCATTTTGGATTTTATAAAAATCTACAATTTAGCCTTTACATATCTACTGATATTAATAATCTCTATATAAACATATCGTTTTTCATAAATGTAAACTTATAAGTTTAGCTATACATACATGTGTGTATTTTATCATAATCTTTATATTAATATATAACATTGATTGGCTTTTTAGTTGAAAAAATAAATTTGCTCGTGTATTTCTTTATTGAATATAATGAAAGGTGGGGGACGTCAATAAATATAATATAAATAAAACATATTTTACAAAAATGCATCCTATCTTAAAATAATATTTACTTTCTCAGTGAAATTCTCGTTCAGGATAAACAATGTGTATGAAAAAATATAATAATTGACTTACCAATCAACGTTTACTTGGAAGCACCGATATGAGGTTCGAATCAACCGCTAACAAAGTGATACACATCTATAACAGTGACTAATATAATCATTTTCAATATGAAGCCCCTGATGAAAACATTTGAAAAAATACAATTTCAATCACAGAAACTCACCACAAGCCAAATACTAAATGTAAAGAATCTAATTAAAAAATATTCGCATACACGTCATATTTACAAGCCTTGTGAGTGTAGATTCTATATAATATTTATTATATAAATCACTGTTTTCATAAATATATTGTCTATTGGCAGCGAGCATAACGAAAACACTATACTGTATTTTCACTAACAAAAATTATCAGCAAAATGTATGTATGTGTGTAAAGGCGTTTTGATAATTTTGTTTTCAGGGACTTTTTTTGTTTAGAAACAATCAGGTGTTTTATATGTTTATTAATAATTATTATATATATAAGCATTTTCACAATGCAGCGGTGTTGCGATCACAAAATAATAGCATTACACTGTCTACATTATATAAAAAACTATTCAACATTAAATTTTTCTCTTTTTCACAATTCAACAATCATTAAGCGTAAAGGAGTTAATATTATTATATATCGTCATATTTTCTATCTCATACTTAAAAATTAATGTTTTTGTTTTGAAATTGTATTTCTCTAATTCAACACTCTGAGCAACGGACGTAATTTAGTATACAATTTGAAACATTTCATACGAAATATGTATATTATATAAAGTTGTTTCACAAGCTAAGTGATTAGGATTTGTTAAACATTACGACCGGTTTCATCAAACAAACTTCATTTTAGTTTTCCCTCAGTAAGGCCATCGTCAGTGAAATTAACACATTTTTTTTTATATCATAACGTACCTCTTAGCAAGTCTAAAAGACACTAAAACTCATATACTGTATACAAATTGACAAATTCTCAAATGCATATACGGAATCACTACTTTCAACGATTTAAATCATAATTGCTATGATGCATTTAATTTTTAAATTTATAAAATTGGTCGTTGTCCGTCATCTAGTGTAAATCTATCGAAACCGGTCAGTAATCATAATAGAGAACATATTATGAAGAGAATGTCTTAATTTAGAAGAGTATTTATTATAGAGTGAAGGAATGCAGTCTAAGTTAGAAAGTTAATGAAGATGAATGTTATAATAATCATAATAACAATAATAAATGTTGCAATAACAGTAATAATACAATATATTAAATACTCTGATATGTAATCAAAAATTTATAATTAGTAAATAGAATTTCAACTAGGTTGAATATGTTGCACTAAGGAAGTTAAAAGTTTTTTTTTTTATTTAAAATTGTATTGTACAATTTGTCGGGAAAGAGGGGCGACTGGCAGGAACTGCAAATATTAATTAACTTTAATCTCCTTGTCATTTTTATTTAGAACACGTTTTCTATCATACAAGACTCACTTCATGTTTTAATAGTAATAATATCCTAATAAAATTATGGTAACAACATTTCAAATAAAAACTTTATTATTACGCGTTTAATGTAACGTTTCATCTAATAAAATATTATTTTTACATCCTATGTGAAATCATAATACGTGTGATGAACAAAATGCGATAAATACAAACAATTCATATTGGTTTCGAATTAAATAATAATATTGAACAACATACCTAAATGAAGCAGATGGATTCATTAAAAAAAACCTCTATATAAAATAAATATTATAAAAAGCAATAGAACTCATTTGTATTTGTCCATTTTTTATATCTTGGCCATTGTGAGACAACACATTTATATAATAAATAATCAAAATAAAAACGGTTAAAAATTACATTCGATGTTTATCAATAAGACAATTTAAATGCTCTATAGTTTGTTGATCATAAAATAACTATTCAACGTCTCGTTTTTTTTATTATATAAAAATCCTCTAAAATATTATTCGTTTCACTGTTGTCTCACATGAGCCAGTTTTTTCATTATTATTTCATCCTTACGTCATCACATATTGTAAGTGGGTAGATAATAAATATATTTTTTATTTAAATTTCTTTTTCTTTTAATATAAAACATCTCTCTTTCTCTAATAACAATGGACTACCTAATTTTAATTTCATCATAAATATTGTTAATGCTCTCATTGAACAATCCGAGAAAGTTATGCATTATGATATCGAAATGTATGAGAATTCTCTCGGGAATATGCAAAAAAAAATTACATCCTTCACAACCTAAGCTTTCGGAGTGGCCCAAGGCCCCGAAATAATAATATACTTTGAATATTTAATTTTCTTATCATTAGGAATATGTAACGAGAGAATCAACAATGGTTAATATTTTTTTTTCTAAAATTTCCTATAAAGAAGAAAAATATTTATATATTAAATAGTTTATATAAGAGTATTTGAAAAGTCAATGTAAGTAATTTATTCGTATTGAAGGAAAAATTTATTTGAAGGACTTTAAATTTTAAATTATTAATTGAAAACTTTATCCTTTCACTTCTTACATTCAAAATAATATTTGTTTTCAAACAATGCATCGTGAAAAATACTCGAATTGCAAAACCAACTCCCGTGGACTTTAATCGAATCGCTTGTTATTATATTTCTGTAAATTAATATTAAAAAAAAAACATTTAAATCCCATTCATAAATACACTTGGTGCCACTCATTCACATTATTTTAGATATGATTTTCATTTTAACATTCGCATTAGCGAATCATATTTATATTTCAAACAAACAACCATCTAAAGCTGATTATATTTCACAACAGCTTACTTTCATTACGATGATCACCATAAACAGACCTACCAATCTAAATATTACTGGTTGAAATAATCCTCTTTTTGTTTTCATAGGTCATGAAGGAAATCAAATCAAACGTCTACTCATCGCAATCAGAAAAAGCAATCACCTTGAGAGTTGTCAACGTTTAGAAATAAATTGTAGTATGGAAAAAATAACACAAAAACTTCACATTTTCAAGTCTTTGTTCCTTGTGCGAAAACTTATTTTTTAAGTTTCTTTGTGCTAGTGTTTCAATTATTGACATTGCTAGTACATCGCAGGGAAAAATAATATCATCAAAATCACATTTTAATATTTTTTGTGCGTTATTCTCAATTATCAAAATTCCCTAATAAGGAATTGGTTTAATCTAGAAATAATTAGGATAAAAATAAATCACACAATTATATAATTGTCGTTCGAAATATCAAACTTTCGTTCGTTTTGTTTTATTTATAAATTTACGTGTATAGCGGACTTTTCATATAAAATTACATCACTATGAACGAAAAAAAATTAATTTAAAAGCGCTTTTAGTATTCTAGTTTTTTTTAAATTTATATCACACAATTTTCTCAACCAACTCTCAAGGGATCGTAGATGTGAATATTATCATGTTTCGGTTGAAGGTGCAAGTTTATTTTCTACACTATTCGATTTGTTTTGTTTTTTTTTATCAATGTTAACATAAATTATCTCATCATTAATGTATACACATATAATTAAATATTTATTGCTTCATGGCCAGCGGGCAAATTCATACAAAATAAACGCAGGTACTCGAACGTGGTTTCCGCACGCACACGACTTATTTCAGATAGACAATAATGTGGCTAAGGCTTCAATTCACCCAGTACTGAAAATCCTATCTAAGGAATTGACAGTGGCAAAATATTACAACTGTTGTTTTGTACCGATAATCTAATTTGTTAATCGAGTGATAATTATTGTTTGGTATTGCCTATCGCGATGAAATGCTCGTGTTTGTACCGTGCGCAAGTTCTAAATGAAAATGTCGATGGCGGTGTTGATTTAGAAAGGGCATATGAGTGATTCGTATTCAAAACCAAGGCTTACAGCCACAAAGACAAAGTACAACAGGAACATGGTGAAGCCGAGGCCTTTGTTCATTTTCCAGTGGAAGCAGGCGATTGACATGATCACAAACAACAGCATCATGAACAATATGGCTATGCTACACACCATCCCCTTGGAGTTCACTTCTACAGGCTTGCCATATATTATTCCATACAGGAGCCACGGCACAGGTAATCTGAAAAAATAAAACACACACTTATATTAACATCATTGTTCAGAAAAATTACACTATTTAATACAGACGATGACAATGCGTTCTGAGAAATATTAATTAATTTTTATCACTATGCTGATTCTCGGGGTAGAGGATTAGGGCAATGATCTTTTACAACTTGTTTTTAATTGAAACTAAAATCTTTTTATCGTAATTATGTAATGCCAGTACGATCATTCAAAAAATAAACTAAAGGGGGCCCAAGATTTTTTTCGTAGAACGTGGTTAAAAATATTTTTAACGTAGATGACGTTGCCTCGATATTTAATGATGTTAACCTATTTATATAAATAACAGACATATTTTATTATATCGTTTTACTATACCGTTATATCAAGGTTCTACAATAAGAAAGACCATTAATACCAGCGTAATAGCTCAGGGGATAAGATGCGTGGCTACAAATACTGTGGTCATGTGTTCAAATCCCGCTCAAGTATATAAAAAAAAATTTGATCGGTTATTACGATCGGGAATAATATCAATAAATAATTTACTCTGATTTCCTGGATTGTAAGGTAAATACTGAGACGATTATTAAGTAGGGCAGAGGTGCTCTGTCGGTGACCTGTGTAACTAGTAATAGTTAAGATCACCGACAGACAATTAATACGTTGTTGTGTCTAAAAAACCCTCTCAAAAAAGCTCCATCAGAGATGTAGGTTCTCTGGTATTCCAGACGACTGTTTTCTCTTAATAATAATAGTTTGTGAATCTTCTGTTATTATAATGAGTGAATATAAGATTTCATCATAGAATAACAAAAACAAAATACATTTTCAAGTTCAATAGTATTTTTCAACATTTTTGTGATACCCCATCTCCTATAAAAATATGTTTTATGAAAAATAAAGCTAAGCATCGTTTGTAAAACAAAAACTTCAATATAGGACCATTTTTTTTAAATGACCAAATGCATGGTTGTGGTGGATTATTATTATTCGATTCGGGTTGTAAAGGCTTTATTTTTCATGTTTTAATATTATCTCGCCTCTTGTGGCATTCTTCGTGTTGAAAAAGTTTATGGAATATTCAGCGAGTGAATTTCAAATTAATTTTAATAGTTTATGGCAGCGCATGCAGTTTGATGCTATCCATGTTGGATTTGTGCCAGATCTTTAGACCATGCACACTAGATGTTTTTTAAAAGGATCAGATTATTCAATAAAAATACATTCGATTAAATAAATATTATATACCATATGTTTTAGATTCGGAATTGGGAATTTCCATTTGGTTTATAATACTGTGGTTTTGGACAATAATGATAACCGAACTGGGTTAAATGTATATGATTACAATATGGTGGAATAATTTAATAAACAATTCGATAGTTGAACAGTATTACAATCGATCTGGGGTGATTATTTCAAATTAATGATGGGAATGCATACGTTGATTGATGAAACGAAGTGTTCGATCATCGAGTATCATCAATTCAACTCCGATGGGTGATTTATAGATGAGACTTTGATTTATACTTTAACATGAAGCGAAACTTTCCGCGGCGTCAACATAAATCATCGATCGTTTTATGAATGTTTAAATATTTTTAGAGTGCTTCGATAAGTGACTGAGAATAAATATAGTAGAGCTTTTAATAACGGACAAAAAACCGAAAAATAATTAAGAACGTATAATAATATTATGCATACTTAAATTCAAGTATTTTCACTTTAACGTGGTTAAAATATTTTTAACATACATGACGTTACCTCGATATTTAATGATGTTAATCTATTTATATAAATAACAGACATATTTTTATTATACCGTTATATCGAGGTACTACAATAAGAAAGACTCAGCTCAGGGGATAAGACGCGGGGCTACAAATACTGTGGTCATGGGTTCAAATCCCGCTCAAGTAAAAAAAATATATTTAATTTGATCGGTTATTACGACTGGGAGATCGGGAATAATATTAATAAAATCCCGATGAATCGTCTTGATCCAGGTTTACTTTGATTTCCTGTATTGTAAGGTAAATACTGATTATTAAGTCGGTGACCTGTGTAACTAGTAATAGTTAAGATCACCGACAGACAATTAACACGTTGTTGTGTCTAAAAAACCCTCTCAAAAAAGCTCCATCAGAGATGTAGGTTCTCTGGTATTGGATCTCTGGACTGTTTTCTCTTAATAATAATCAAAAAAATTATAATAATTCGATTATCCATGATGAGTATTTCCGTAATGAAAATTTCCTTTGTCTCCAACCCTGGTTAGTACATTAGGTATATGTTAAAAATTGTAGCTGTCGTGAATCGGCTGAAAAAGATCTACCATGACTTGGGTAAAATACAGAATGTGTTTTTTTAATATATTTCCTAACCGAAGAACCGAAGTATGAAGAAACGCATACGTAATGCTCAAAAAGTCGTCTCATTCTCACAATTTGGGTCGATGCAGGAATCAAGGCGATAACATATTATTATGAAAAATATTTTTTAACCTAAATGCAATCATAAACAAGTATGTAATTAAACAGACAGAAAACAAGAGAAAATGTACAGTAGAATTAATGCAGCTGGTAAAATTATGCATTATAATCCAGTGTAGTGTACAAAGCGGAGCTTACTCTCCTAAGCTCTGATTTAAAATAAAATAAATGCGTGAAAATTAAATAATTATAAATTAAAACAAAAGCACTTTAATAGATATTGAAATAAAATAATATAAGAAACGTAATCGAATATTGAAATTAAAACATTGCTTGAAATAATTATAAAATATTATTTATTATAAATATTATAGTCGATAATTGTTGATAGTGTTGAGTTCTTGGTTGAATTCCGTAATTTAAAGAAAAATGTTACTTGTAATTTCCACAGTAATATTCCGTAAAAATTATAACTTCTATATTGTCAATAAATTTATTTAATAAAATAAATCAAAGAAATTTATTAAATATAACTTCCACAATGTTTCTAGTCGAAAGTATACTCAGTTAAATTTAACAAGTTTACTTAATTACGGAATTACACTTATAGGTCAACACTATCAACAATTTTATGTAATAGCTCATAAAACATATTTTGAAAATGATAATTTTATTGTAAATTATTGTTTTTTTTTAAATACATAATATAATGTATTAAATTGTGTCTCAAAGAGGTATTATATAAGAGTATGAATAATATAATCAGTATAATATTTGGTCCGTCAACCGGGATATACGAGTATTTTAATTATTAACAAACAGCTTCCTAGATTTGATGTTAATCGGGTAAAATTGCTGAATATGTTGTCAATATATATAAATGGGCATCTCAATGAAATGGACTATTTTAGGATGAATTCTTCCGACGAATAGTAAGCCACGTGCGGTTTAAATATATACATAGAGAAGATGAAGGAAAAAACAATGGGAGATTGACGTCATCGTAACAATAGAGAGGCCTCTTATTTCAGTGGTTTGTGTGTATGTCCCTTTCCATAGATCGGCATTGGGGTAGTACGACCCTGCCACCCCCTGATGTCACCCAAACCACCCTAAAGACACCCTCCATGACCTAGTTCGCCTCGCTGGAAGCCTCTCTTACTCTCTTATAGTCACTCTATGTATCTGTGTTATACACCCTTGTCTTTTGACGCCCGCCACATATCCGTCCAACCAGACTAGTGTAGTTTACCGTGTACTCTTTATACTCAACTATTCTATATAATGTAGTCTTTATTGTGTGCTACTTTTTGATGTGCTGTCACGCTTGCTTCGACCACTTCAAGTGCACTTCGATACGATTCAACATCGACGACGTGCTCTTTTCGACATCGTGAATAAATCTTGGCCTTACACCGAAGCCTTGAAAGTATCACGATCAATCTTTGTAATTTTATAGCTTAGTATATATACGAATCGATTAGTATTTTTTATTCCTGCGGGTGGTGTTTCAAACGATATCTGTTTCTTTCATCTTCGGCGTAACCTTTTATTAAGTTGCCCATTCATTTGGTCGTGCGTGACTGAAAGCGCGCGAGACCACAAATGGAATATATTTTCTTTTGGTCGCTCCTATATTTTCAGATGCTATCATCTCCTTTCTTTTTATTTTATTTTTATAATGACCTAACATTTTCTTTATCTGTGCGCGGAGAGAACAAAACGAATTTGAATGGGAAGGATGCGGAGTTATCAAATGATGCTTTTGTGATGCGAAACATCGTGTATATCAGTGGTTTCCGAAATGGGCAATATCGCCATTAATTGGACACCATGGCTTACAAAGATGTGGTAGATGATTTCTTAAAATCAGGGAAAAATAATCTGTGATGATACCAAAACATTGGGCGTAAAATTATCTGGTTTTCATCTAATGACGCATTTACTCAATATTAATACTCAAAGAAGTATGCTATTTTCATATGAAAAGACGTAATAAGGAAGAGTTTTTTTGTTGGCGTTGGTACAAAAGACGAAGTCTGTTATCGTGAAGCTGATGCGATATTCCAAGAGGGTTGGATACTAAAAAGAAGGTTACAACCTTTCAGCCATTGATTTATTTTGACACATCGTATGTCCTCTATTCGAACCTTCGCCAACTACAAGTTTCACACCTCACACTTAAAAACTTTCTTAGCTTCAGTTTGAAATATTAAGCTTTGAATCCATTAAAAATTCCATCACGTGACGATATAATCGATGTTGTCAAGTTTGAAGGCTGCAGTGGGATTCCACTAAACTATTATTTCCAAGTGAGAGTTTCGATTGTTCAGTGTGTATAAATGGCAATTAGTAAAATGTCAGCGGTGTCATTCAAACTTTCAATATATTACAATTTAAACGTTGGCATTTAGTTCAGTTTCAGTTTGATGTGAATATTCACACATTGGATTTATTGATTTCAGCTTACGACCTGACGCCTGAATATAGGCAATCCTGTGTACACAACACTCTTACAACCTGAGGTGATTTCATATAGGGTCTATTTATTATTTAATGATAAGTTTTTGTTGAATATGTAATAATAAAAACATATATAGATTTTTTATATTTTTTAACAATAATGTATAAAAAATTAAAATAATTATTAAATATTGCAACAAAAAATGCGGTCGTGTTGAACAAGAATGTGAAACAAATTAAACTTAAAATCATTGAAAATAGATTTTAAAAAAGATTTAAAATAATTTTATGGGAACCGAAATGTGAAAAGGGCTCTAATGAGAAACTTTTGAGTTTTTTAAATTCGACTACATTATTAAAATTAAAAAAAGCGATTAGCAAACAGATATTATTATATTATAATATCAGACATTATTATATTATAATATCAGACATTATTATTAATAACATATATTATATTTAAAAAAACGTGTCCACAATTTACCATTTATTATAAAATTTGGTCAGGTCAGGTTGGTGCTCATATAAAAGGGTTTGTTTGTTTTTTCCGCCGTCTTTCAATTATATTTTAAATATAAAAAAAATCAATTTTATAATAATGCTGAATAATTTCCTTCATAAATAAGATTATTTTTATTTAAATTACTTATACGAAAGTTCAAGTGATTGAACTAAATCTTAATACGCTTAAACAAATCATCCCATCTTAGGTGATTATGAGTACAATTATTTTATTTGTCTTCTGATTTTTATCAATTCATATCAAAATAATATACGGACTTTTTGGTGCACGTTTAGACTTCATTGATATAAAACGTTTATTTTTACGATAAAACGTTTTCGTTTCTGACATATTATTTTTGCATGCGAATATTTAAATTTGTCCCAAAAAGGTATAATTTTAGTAAGAGATTCCACAGTAGACTTTTTCAACAAATTTCAAGTCACGCTATGGTAAAGTTTGTTTATTATTATTTTTTAAATAATCGTTCGTATGAATACAATGATATAATCTTGTGTACTGAATACTTTATTTTTCTCATAAAATATTAAAATCAAAATTCACTTCGGATCCCAACGGGAGTTGGACGAGACTATTGGATTTATGGGTTTGAATAAATGCACCACGACCGATAAAATACATTTCTACGATTCTGAAATATTCAAATGTACATGTTGAACTTATCCAATAAAATATGTATGTATGGTTCGATTATAATGCGATAGTAATTGTTTTTATCATTGGTTCAGTCGAATAATGTTTCTGTTCACAAAGAACTGTTCAAATAAAATATGTATAGATTGAAATTGTCATTTATACTGGTTGGATTTTTTTTACTAGCGTTTATTTTAAATTATAATTTAACCAATATCATAGCTCGGACCAGTAACTGTTGGAAAAATAGTAAACTGCTTTTATTCTATATTAATCTAAAATAGCTTGTGGGATGGTTTTTTTTAAATATTTTTGCCCAACTCACCTAAAATATTCTCAATTATTAAAATCCAATCATTATTTTTTAAGCCTCCTATTTATTATTACTTATTTATTGGATTGGTATAGATATTTAAAAAAATGTTCTTGGCCTCTTTGACAGTTAATTGTGAATTATTTTAGTGCTTATGCACTTTATATTTTATACAAATTTATATTTAATTTTAAAATCTTGAGATTAATAGATAGAGAGTAAAATGTGTGGAGCTTTATATAAAATCAGTGAACTAAAGATTTTCTCCATTTGATTCTATTCATATCTACATTCTTCTGGCTATTAATAGCTAAACTTTTAATTAAATAGTAAAAACTTCCATATTATTGTCATTTTCAAAAACAGTTTTTTTATATAATTTCTTCCAACCCAAAGCAATCACAGTAGTATCATTAATTAATTGATTATTTTATAGTAACGTGCGATATGTCATTGTCAATAGCAGATGTGACGTCACAAATACTATTTACCGATCCACATAATAAAACGGGATATGACCCATTTAAAATATATATGTTTTTATTAAAATAGTTGCGTAAGTCCAAACGTGTTTATATGCACACTTTAATTATTTGAATCGCGTGTATTAAAGCTTTTAACAGAGTAGATTCAATTTATATTATAAAACTCTTCAATGATTTGATACAAAGGGATTAATTTAGAATATAATATGCTCATTTGGTTTGTTTTGGTAAAGTTTAACAATTTTTATATGCCTTGTAATGCGAAAAGCCCAAAGAACGAGAGAAAAGTTTGTTTTGCGACCGACTCATGCATGAATGTCCATTTTTCTTCGACAATATAAATAAAATTCACATTCATTATCTGATATTAAATTTCAAACTATTTTGTGTGATCTGTTTCATTTTAAGCTATCAGCGATTAATTTAACATATAATTAAAATCACAGTGCAACTCTGCATGATTAATTATAATATCAATATTCTTAAGGCAATCCAGGAAATTTATATTGATTATTACCAGTTGCAATAGCCGAATGAATTATTATTTTATTTTTACGATTCGAGAAGTATTTTTTATTTTATTTTTATGAGAGGGGTTTTTTATACACAATAACGTGTTAATTTTTTGTCGGTGATCTTAACTATTACTAGTTACACAGGTCACCGACTTAATAATCAGTATTTACCTTACAATACAGGAAATCAGAGTAAATCAAGACGATCGATCGCGATTTTATTAATACTATTCCCGATCTCCCAGTCGTAAAAACCGATCAAATCAATTTAAAAATTCTTGACTTGAGTGGTATTTGAACCCATGACCACAGTATTTGTAGCCACGCTTCTTATCCCCTGAGCTATTACGCTGGTTACTATAAGATTTTTAAAATTTAAATATATTTAATTTTGTTTTTATTGTTGTAGTAGTTTGTAGGTAGGTTCAAGCACGATTTGTAGTGAATTTGGTGTGCGCTTACGTAACAAGGAAGTCGTTGTTAGTAAAGTGACATGAGCCACGCGCTTGCCATCCATATTGGGGCGGTAAAAGTAACCCCATTCGAGCTTTAGGTTTTCTACGTAGCATTAAGCATTTTTAGTGAACTATGATCCAGTATCGGTCGATGGTAGTGTTGGATTTTGGGGATACGGAAACGGTCGGCCTGCGCCCCAGAAACCGAGGCTATCGATCGCAGCTCCTCGCCTGACCCTGGCCGTTGCCTCCCCTGCCTGTGAGTACTCCCTCCCCTAAAACAAACCCCCAAAAGCCACCCCCAAAGCCACCGTTTCGTGTATAGGTGTCGTACGATACGATGCATATGAAACTGTTTTGAAACTGACTGCCTTTTTTACTATTGATTAAGCGATCGTGTACCGTTCAAAAATGCACTCGACGGAAAGCTTCTACATTATTAACGCATTTACAACTCCACACATTATAATATAAAATTTATTGACAGTGCTGAGTTAGATATCAAAAGCTTTACTATTTAATTACTAGCAGTTTACTCCCTTTGTTATTAGTGGGACAATGGCACGTTTAATGCAATTGTCTATGGCAAGGAAGAGGAAGTCGAATTTGTTCCAACGCCAATTGTTCTGTGTCTGGTGGTACAAAAAGCGCATGTCTTGTTTGTTTTTCATCTTCCACCAAGTGTATAACATTTTTTATTAGGTCCACAACTAATTTGGTTAAAATATTTTTAAAACGGATATATAAAGGGGTTTTTTACAAGATTGTTTTTTTTAAACACAACAAAGTGTTAATTCACTGTCTGTCGGTGATCTTAACTATTACTAATAACACCGGTTACCGACTTAATAATCGTCTCAGTATTTACATTACAATCTAGGAAATCAGAGTAAACCTGGATTAAGGTGATCGATCGGGATTTTATTATACCCGATCTCCCAGTCGTAATAATCGATCAAATCATTTTTTATTGAATCCATGGTTTTGTAGCTACGCGCCTTATCCCCTGCACTTTAATTTTTTTATTATTATAATAATTTATTTATATACATACGTACCAAGGGGCTTTTTTAAAAGGTTTTTTACAGATTTGTTTTTTAGATACAACAAAGTGTTAATTCATTGTTTGTCAGTGATCTTAACCTTAACTATTATTAGTTACACAGGTCGCCGACAGAGCGGCTCTGCCCAACTTAATAATCGCCTCAGTATTTACCTTCCAGAGATCAGAGTAAACCTGGATCAAGACGATCGATTGGGATTTTATTAATATTATTCCTGATCTCCCAGTCGTAATAACCGATCAAATCATGCAATCATCACAGTATTTGGTACACGTTGGTTAATTATGAATTTAATAAATTCACTGCACTGATATTTTTAACAAATTAATTCCTCTCTTCTCAGCATGATTAATTGTCTCTGATTAATTTACTTCATTAGGCTGTATTTTAGTCCGATAAAAATAAAATAGCGACACTGGTGTGATATTATCGAGGTTGAGCTTTTGATTTTATTATCGGCAAGAAGCAATCGCTGGTAATTCAGTTCTGAGAAAAAGGCTTTTACGCGCACATGGCCCCATATAACTCTGTTAATATAAAGGTGGAACTTCTATTTATAAACCCTTGTTAATAATTCCACAAACAATCAGCTACACAGACCAGGGATACACTCAAGTAATATTTGACACTCTCAATGAAATGTGGATTTTTATAACGTAAAATATAGGCGAATGAAGATTTCATTGTGGTCTGAAATATTTGGTGGAATTTTCGTTGAGGTCATATTGCCTTTGCCTGACCCAAATAGCCTTTTTCACGACAAATAGCATGCCTTATTTCGGCACCAATGCTCTTACATACCAGAATCTATAAAAAATATCAGGATTAACTTAAAAATCATCGTTATCAATTGAGATAAGCCATGCCATCAAATACACTTTGATTCATATCATTGATAATAATATAAAAAATGCGAAGGTACTTTATTAAGTCGTGAATGGCTACTACGCAATTTATGAATTTAATAAACATAATATTCGCATACTATATAATTCCACTCTGAAAATGGAATAAAACCACAATAAAGAGAGAATAATATTCATCGTATGCGGTGGCCTATATAAAGATTTCAGACGTGGGTTAACCGAAAATTGCATTGAATATACCAGTGAGGTTCAATTGAATTGGATTTTATTTAATTTAAAAAACATTTTGAAAGTAAAATTCGTGCAGCTTGGCACAGGTGAGCAGAAATAAAATTTAACTCTAGTACACTTTTCACTTGTTCAGTGAGAACTTGAAGAAGTTATATGCGGGAAAAAGTGCAAATGTCGGATCCTAGAACTAAGTGCACTCAACAATTCGGAAATTCTCCGTCGACGACAAAATCAATAATCATTGCTTACAAAGGGTAGTTATTATGAGTGGAAAAAATATGCACTCACCCTACAGTGACATCGAAGATGTTGCTTCCAACGGAGCTGGAGACTGCCATATCTCCAAAACCTTTCCTGGCTACTATGACAGAGGTGATGAGATCTGGAATAGATGTTCCTGCTGCTAAGAAGGTCAGTCCCATCACTTCGGCGGGGATGTGAACTGTATCCCCAGCTACATTAGCCCACCAAACCATAAGGTATGAATAAGCTGCAATCCACACTATTGAACCTAAGAATGTAATGGGAAACAGTCGCTTTCCTGAAATAATAAGAAAAGGATATCATATTACTCGAACCATTATTCAATTTGAATAGTCTATAAATAATAAAAGCCTGGATTTTCTATGATTGGTAAATATTCACTAGTTTAGTTACGACATTAATACTAAGCTTCTGTAAAAAAACCTGGCCTAAGAAATTTATTTATATCACAGTTAAGTTAGTTACACAACAAAAGACCGGTTTTTTTAATGATTCATATAAAAATCTACAAAATCGAAAAAATAGGGTAAATTTTGATTTTTTTAAAAGTTATATCACATTCACTAATTATTACTTTAGTTTAGTAAATGTTACTATCAATATTTCTGTGACGCTTATTTTAAAGTGGAATAAATATTAACATTGATAAATTTTATTCTTTCAGTAATAGTAGTCTTGTATTTAAAGAGAGTAATTCTTAAAAAAATGTAAAATTGAGTATATCAAACAAATAAACTTCTGTGAAAAATCATATACCTTGTTTATTTTTTACTGTTCAAATACTTTAATCATTTACGAATAGTCAAAACAAGTTGAATTTGATAATCGAAATGAGCATACTTTGTTAATTTATAAATACATTTAATGTGTAAATATTTGAATATATTTAAATGAGTAATTAGTGAAAAAATCCTGAATTTTAAAAAGCGCGTGCACTGATTGCGATTCATATGTAAATTAACTAATTTTAAGCCAATTCTATAATAAACAATTTCTCCCTTATAATAATGAGCTTCCACATAAAATTGTGATATTTTTGATAGATAAATAAATTGGATGGTGTTCCTACTTAGTCCGATTCCGCTGAATTATCTAATGCGGAAACTGAGCCAGATGAGTATTTTAAAATAGTATCAAATATCCCGGGCTGGCTTAATTATAAATGCTATTGAAATGTGAAACTGGATAGTGGATATTGTATTGCATGCAATTGAATTGTATATGGCGGCAGTGTCAAGTGCACAAGGTGGTTGTGGTTACAATACTTTGCGTGTTTGCATGAGTACGACTTGTGAATACTTTATGGCGATGATTATGCCACACTTTATTATTACAAAATTATACGAAACAAGCCAGTTTCTTACATGATTTCGATTAAATATCGAGCCACATTCGTATCACATCAAATACAACTAATTATCTATATTCTGAAGGTCCGATAACTTTTCAAATAATAAATAGCACAAGGGAAAAGGCGCGTGGCTACAAATACCATGGGTTCGATAAAAAAATGATTTGATCAGATATAACGACTGGGAGATCGGGTATAATAAAATCCCGATTGATCTCCTTGATCCAGATTTACTCTGATTTCTTGGATTATAAGGTCAATACTGAGGTGATTATTAAGTTGGGCAAAGCCGCTCTTAACTAACAACAGTTAATGAATATTAAAAATGGTAAATAAAGCATTTTATACCTGAATTAACCTCATTCAAGCATTTAATTTATTAAAAAATATTATAAAACGGCATTGAGCTCACTTAGATATTCCGCTGATTACCATTTTCATTGACGGCATATTTGGATATGTGACGTTTAGATCAGATTTGCCCCATTTTTATAATGGATAAGTATGAGCAGAAATAGTGACGCCCCGTTATAATAATTATTATACTAATACATACAATTGATAGAATAAGTAGGGTATCAAATGTTGTATGGATGATTTTGCTCATAATTTTAAATCTTGTATAACTACTGAATTGATAAATAAAAAATATTTATTATGAAAAATAAATTACCTCTCGGTGTTCTCGTGTCCGGTAATGTGATCCAAAGCGGCAAAAGTATGGGCATAATTAAAAGATAGGTAATCCTCTTCCTGGCTCCACTGGGCCATGACATGTCCAAAGGAGCTGGAGGTGGATCATCCTCCTGAAAACACACCATCACACCATAATATCTTCGTTAATGTACAATTAAAAATGAAGAAATCATGCAAAACATCACACCGATACTATTTTACACATGCACATAAAATATACAGGAGAAAGTATTAGAATACTATCTCGGTTCGGTTTCTTCGGTCGGAGTTATATTTTATGACATCAATTTTCAGAGAAAGGGCTCGCAAATGGCAGCCAAATCGTTTCGATTTTCCCATGTTATGAAGATATCACGGAGATACCGATACAGAGATGAGAGTGGAAGGCTTTTTCATGCTGAAACACTGTAATATTCCATGCATCATGCAAATCGAATTTGTAAGATCCGTAGCATGCACCGTGTAACTAAATGTATTCATTGGTTCGATTTCGTTTTAATATAATGAAAGTGTGAGTGTAAGATGTAGTTAAATATTGAGATAGTGCAGTGAAGTTATAGTTGAGATAGACATTCATTCATACGTCGTCTGAGGTGCTGACCATATCGGGCTGGTCCGGTATTCCTCCGTTAGGAAGATCTGAGGCAGGGGCACTGGCAGTACTAGCTGTGGATAGGGCTGTGCCCCCAGGAGCCCTAGACCCACCAGCGCCACCGCTTGGAGCTGGCTTTGTAGCATCCAATAACACTTTCAGCGAGGCTATGGCGTGCAGTTGTGTCGCCTTCTCGTCCACCTTGCCTGTAACAATCACATATCAATATTACAATTCATCCAATTACACAAATAAATACTTGGTTGGTAAATGAATTGGTCGGTTATTAACAGTGGTATAAATGATAGTGAGCCGCCTTGTGGCCCAGTGGTTAGTGTAACGGATTCGTGAGTGAAGACTCCCGGGTTCGATTCACGGCACCGGAGTCACTTGGTAGATCTAGCTTAGCAAACTAGATCTTAAGTACTCATTGCTGTGTGGTGGCCTGGGAAACCATCTCTACTATATTCTCCCGTAAAGGCCAAGGTGGCCTGGCCAACCCCTTATAAAGGGACTCCCGTCAATAGGGAAGGCGTAATGGTAATGGTATTTTTAATTTTTATAAATGATAGTAAAGAACCTAACAAAATTCACCATTCTTACCAAAATCAAACTTATTTTTGTAATATTATAGTTGTTTATGTAATACTCATGACTCTTTTGTATATTTTAGAGCAGTGGTAAATATACGTAAATATTATCGCTAGATGTAAGAACGTTTTAATTGATAAGGTTAGAGCAATAAGGAATGCCGTTAAAATAGTAGGATTAGTTATAAACGTAGGAAAAACTCAGTATATGCATATGACATCCAACTCGGAATTGGTAGCACATCATAGCCTGAATATAGATAATGACCACTTTCAGCAGGTTGACTCCTTCGTATATTTGGGAGCAGTGGTCACTAAGGAGGCTGGAAATAACCAGGATACTCTCGCCTGCAAAGTGCTAATAGCGTATTTCGGCTTAGTACGCTTGCTCAGATCAAGATATCTAAGTAGAAGTACCAAGGTAGAATTATACAAGATGCTAATTAGGCCAGTACTAACCTACGATGCAGAAATATGGGTTATTACTAAAACTGAAGAGGATAGGCTACTTAGGTTCGAGCGGAAGATTCTTAGGAGGATCTTGGGTCCTGTTCAGGAGGCACCAGGACTATTTAGAATTAGACGGAACGATGAGATTTACTCATTATATAAGAGCGTGAACGTAGTGCAGTTTATTAGGGCTTTAACATTAGGTTGGGTTAAAGAGCAGGAGGGATAGTATCGGAAATACTATCCAGCAAGCCTGTGGGTAAGAGAAGGCAGGGTAGACCTAGGCTAAGGTGGGCGGACGAGTTCTATAAGGTAGTTAGGAGTTTAGAAAATAATAACTGGAGGAGCATTAAGTGGAAGATGCTGGTGCGGGAAGCCTTGGTTCATCACTGAACTGGAGTGCTTATGTTGATGATGATGATACTCATGCAAATGAATTAATTTAATAATTATTTTCTAGCAGGTAAAGCTATTTTTAACCTAAACCAAGCATGTTGGCACTTGAATGATGTGAAGGTGCTTCGCTTTTACTTAAGTAATTCATCTGATAAACCTCTCTGACAAACCAACTCTGACCTTGGTTTGATATTAATATTACAAAAATAGGTTTGATTCAGGTAAGAATGGTGAGTTATGTTAGGTTAGCTGCACCTGAAGGCAGACAAATTGACAGCTGATTCACTCAAGTAAGAGCATACACACTATCATCATTTATGCATTTTCGATCATTCGATTGCCTTGATCCAGGTTTACTCTGATTTCCTGGATTATAAAATAAGACGATTGTTATCCGACATAGTTGCTCTGTCGGTGACATGTGTAACTAGTAATAGTTAAGATCACCAATAGACAATTAACACGTTGTTGTGTATAAAAAATCTAATTTGTAAAAACCTTCTCGAAAAAGCCCTCCGAGACGTATTTAAATATAAAAATAATTTGCAATAAAATGAGGCGAAAATGAATCAAATGCCGATTGTGTGCTTTTTTTTAAATATTTTTATTAATAATATTAATGTACCCGATAACATAGATTAATACAAGAATATATCTATGTAGTAAAATTACTTTGAAAACTTTTGTAAATCTGCTGTTTTACCTGCTAAAACCTTCAATTATTTTATATTGTGATTTATAGAGTGGTGTGAATACAAAATTTCTAATAGATAAAAACGTCGTCCCTAACAGTCGTTTTGTAGAACTTTTAATTGTATAAAATTGTTAAAATTTAAAGGTTTGCTTGGAGTTTGTACAATCACTGCTTTGTATAAACACTGACAAAACCATTAACATAATCAAATAATGTAGGAAATTTGTTTTGCTATTTTAAGTATTGATTAGGTACTACAATATGTAATAATTTACAATCACCTAGTATCAATTAAGAAACTTCATTTTCTCTACACTTTACCTATAAAATTAAATTAGAAAGACTAATTGATGCGCCTTATTTGTAAATAAGACTTTAGGAGAACAACATGTTTGTCTGTTGTCATGATTTTTCTCATTAATTCAATGAGACTTGCACAAAATGATAAGCATTTCATTTGCATACAGAATGTTCGCTATGACGTCAACGAATATATTAATTCCTATGGAGTAAACATGTCGTTGAGAAGATAGGAATAGCTTCATCTAAATAGAGTATTTTCAGTGTGTTGCTTTAAAAATAAATTAAATTTTTATTTACATCATTCTTCGCGTAAAGTGTATTTTTTTCACCTCTAAACGATTGGTATATAATATCACAAGGTGGAAATGATAAGGGTTTGTTTATGGTAGATTGTGTTGTACTGTTATCGTATTTGCCATCTCCACGCAGAGCTATTTAACTACCTGGCTACCTTTATTGATCAAACTTTATACGCGTTTCATCATAAATGTAGTGATGTGCAAAAATCAACGTGTTTATACAATATTCCATTTACTGACGTCATCTAGTTTCATATTATGTCAGAGATAATCCAGGACGTGCTCGCCGGATTTGTCTCTCTGGGAAAACTTATTTAACAAACTCGAATGCCTGTGCAAACTATCAAATAAGAGCTAGAATATGAAACATACACATTTGATCGACTGATATTGTTGTGTGTGAAAATATTATTAATAATTTTGCGGGAAAAACTAAATATTGAAGTGAATTTTGCTCAAAAATGAGTACCTATAATTTATTACATGTAGAACTGAAATTATGTTACTACGGAATTGATCCGTACATAATTCGCAACCAATGAACGACCTTTTTTAACATTTGATTGCTTATTGCTTAATCGATTTAAAGTTAAATGTATTATAATATACCCAGATAGTTATTTTTTGAGTTTATCATACCAAAAAATATTTTTAAAACCCATTCCCAAGTAACGCATTTTGATTCCAAGTGTCAAGGCCTATAATCTATTATATAAAATCATACATTCGTTACTCAAATTAATAATTATAAAAAAATAAACACTTATTTAATATTTTACAGACACATTTTAAGATTAATTTATAATCTATTAATTATATTTCAATTATACTTATATTTTTTGTGGTTTTTTTTTTAAATTTATAAAAATTATCCACATTTTTCAATTAAATTAAAACTTACTAATTTTTAAATTATTGTCATTAAAATGGTATAAGATAAGTTTTGAAATTTTATTAAAAATTCATAATCTTTACACAAAACAACATTGCACAAAACCATTTTCGTTTAATAATAAAAAGTCCAAAAAAGGAAATAAAACTGTAAATTAATAAAATATTCTATTGAATATTTGGTACATGAAGTGTGACATAAATGTACAAGGTGCTAATTTTTGGCTGTGTATATTTAGTACATTTTCTGTGTAATTTAATACAACAAAAAATCTATATAAAACAAAATATCTGTCAGAGGAATGGATCATTATTTATCTTGCTGTTTAAATTTTATATATTTATATTGAATATAAGTAAAGATATATTATAAAGATAAATTAAGATTGAAAATATGTATGTCATTTTTTCCCCATTCTTTCTATAATTTAATAGTATTATTCATGTCAAATTTACATAAAACATTCTCATGTTAGTTATTGGTAAAAAAATTCATATACTCTGTACACCTAAGTCTATTTCAAAAGATGTATTGTTCTTCAAAGATGTGTAAAAACTTATACATAATAAAGAAATTGTAATATATAAAATATGTATATTTTTAAGAGTAAATAAAGTTCCAGATTTCTGAATAATTCACGTTCAATGAAGGAAATGGATGATAATGCTTAAAATATAATAAATCAAGAGATTATCGTGATATGGGAAAATGATTTCTAGATGGAACATTCTTGGATCGTTGCCAAAACTCGTAGGCGCCTCCGACTAAACGCTGCCCATTATCCAGGGACCTTCATACATTTATTACTATTAATTATATATTATATTTCTGTTTGTCTTGACAGTATAATTATATTAAATAAACCACAAACATGGCTACTAATGGACGACTGTCACATGGATTTGTTTCCGGCCCATATCAAACAGTTTAACCATTAAACTAGTTACAAATTGTTCGAGTATTATTAGAAGAATATTTAACAATAACTATTGATGTATAGGATCTATGGGTTGTATATATTATTATTATATATACATACATACATACATAAAGATATATATATATATATATATATATATATATATATATATATATATATATATATATATATATATATATATATATCAATACTTTTATTGATATTACTTCAAAATAGTGATGGGTATTTATCGGTTTTAATCCAATTAACTAGATAAATGGCCATAAATAAGTTATCGTATGGGTATTAAGCAGAACAAAGGCAGTTTATTGCTATTAATCTAGTGGATTGGATAAATTACCGATTCCTCTCCAAAGGCCATGTAAATAATACCATGAAAATTTAAGCATTAATTCATTTATAACTAAATTTGACTTGCATCAGAAAATACTGAATATACTTACGTTTTAAATTAATAATTCTAAAAATGTGATGTGAAATACAATACTTAAATATAAAAGTTATATTCAACAAAGAGAATATGAGCGGCTAATTAGTTGACCTGGAAAAAGTGTGGAAAACTTAAAAGCTGTACGTGCAAAGAGTTTTAAACTTTGTTCCGAGGGTAAAAGTAGTGCGAGATATTGCACAACATTAATACTAATTATACAAATATAAAACAATTTTATATAATGAAGTGTCTTTATTTAAATAATATATTATGTAAGTCGATATATTTATAGAGGCACAACTTATTTTAAGAGTAATGTCAGAAATATTTACATTCTTTTTAAAACTTCTAAGGTTGTAAATATCCCGTTTATTATTTGGAATACGATCCGCGTGTGTTATAGAAGAGAGTAGTTTATTAAAGAATTAAATCCCGCATATGTAGGAATAGTTATTTTTATAAAAAAATCGATTAATATACTTCCAAGGATTTGTAACGGATAAAGGAGATCAACGAGGTATAACTGTAAATTAAGCATTGTTGCTTCTTAAACGATCATAATTATTAATTTAGTATGAAAAATATCTGTGAAGGTGGCCTTTGAAACTAGCTCCTAATACGGTTGTTAACAATGAGCTTATAAAATATATAGAGGTGCCAATAATAGTTGTAAAGACGTCAAAACCATAACAGGCATAGATGAGGCCAGGCTTAGGCATAACCACCAAAGAGTTTCGTGTGTCAGCCGCTTGGGGCGCTGCTTCTACCGCCTCGCTAATTTAAATTCTATTGCGTTTACATATATTAGTGATGGCGCTTCTACAGATAAAAGTTCATTGGTTGTTAAAATTTCGATGTAATATAATCGTATATTGAGTGTGTGTGTATGTGTGGTGCATATAAGAATAGAGCCGATAAGAATCCCAGACAACTGAATGTATAAATATTAAGATGGTGGACATGTCCATCGAGACTGAGTGAGATGATAGACGCGGCTTGTTTGCCTTCAGGTGCAGCTAAAGAGTCTAACAAAATTCACCATTCTTACCTTTCAAACCTATTTTCTATTTTAATGTTGTTTATGTAATACTCATATAAATTTAAAGATTACTTTCTAACGGATAAAGCTATTTTTTAAAGGCTAACATGTTTCAACCTAAACCAAACCTACTGGCACTTGAATGATGTAAAGGAACTTCGGAGATGATTGGCGTGGCGTCTGTAAAAGTCATCTGCTATTTTCATTGATATTTACTTGTCTGGCCTTCAAATATCGGTGGTACTGAGAAAGCTCTAGTCGGTCACATCTACTCGTATACGCACCAATGCTATTCAGCTCTAGCACACTCAATAACACACTCTCATTTACTCAAATCATACAGTGTTTAATTTTAACAAATCTTACCGTCGTGCATGGGATCAATTGTGTGTATCATGAGTTGCAACAACCCATGTCGGAACTGATGATGGTGATGGTGAACATGGTGGGTTGCTCCAGGTGGCAGGTCCCCGGAGGTCCCTCTGCCGCCGCCCCCGCTCCCGCCAGCCCCACCGCTGCCGCCCCCTGTGCCAGTGCCCACCGAAGTCTCACTAGATGTTGCCGCATTGCCGTTCTGAAAGATGATCAAATAAACAAATGAGTATGTTAATGCGCACTTGACGTGAAGAGATGCATATTATCATTAGTGCGGAGAATTTGAATTTTAAAACAGGTGCCACAAAGTCGGTTATGCAATCTGCTTGTGAGTTATGAGCGGTGGTTTTTCAGCCGACTTTGAAAAATATCCCTGTTCCTTACAGCACCGGCCTGAAGTATTGTTATTTCTCAGAGGAGGCATTGTGCCATATATCTGTGTGCTTTTTGCTCAATTTCCCACAACCCTATTCAATGTAGCTGAATCTCAATTTATAAGGAATGTATACACATTAAAAACGTGTCATCTTGTAATGTAATAGTCTACACGCGCCAAGTGACTATGAAAGAGTTTCTGGATTCATTTGCTCATAAATACAGTAGATTAAGGCTTTCTTTTGTGTTTGTCGGAAGTCATAAGTCATACATTTGTCACGGTGTATGAGCACAGAGTTCGTAACTCCATATTCTCATATTTAATCAAAACTACACGCACTATGCTGAATATTTATCAACAGAAAACACACTATATTATTTATGAAAAATAATATTTCTTACCTATCATATTTTCATCCATAATAGTTATATTTGATTAATTATCAAATTCGGATTGATATTTTCTAACCTACACCGACCTACTTTTTATATCTCTGCGTTGCTGTGTGATAAAAAAATAGAGAGAGTAATATAAACTCACTAAAAATAATCAGTGAATTTATATATTTATTGTTAAATACACATCCACAGACTAGCAAGTAAAATATATTTTATAAAATAAAATATTATACATATGTTAATAAAAAGAGGACGAGTCAATTCCATAGTTAAACAATGTATATATAATTGAAGGAGACTACGAATTGATAGTATTGAATTTTTTAATTAAAGTTGTAGCTCATAATTATAATAATATTATAAATTCATAGAGTAGAAGGAAATAAAAGTAAAAAAAATCAATACCAAATGGTACTCTCATAGTAAAATGACTCTTTTTAATAGTTTATTATTTATATTATTTATATATTGAATAAATTATACGTTTATAGGATATCATAGAATAAAGAGGACAATATCGTGTGTAAGTAAAAGTATTCTACTCGTAATATTATTCCATTATAACTTACTCTTTATTTTTTCAAAAAATCATAGCAAATAGATTTTCTATATAAACAAATGAAAAATGTTTGTATAATGTACAGAAAATTCAGGAACATTTGTACACATAAAAGAAAATATACTATGCTGAGAACATAAATTCAATTAATTGTTGTTAACGTGTCAGTAAAAAATTAATAACTTCAGGTCAAAATGGGTTAATGTTAGGGTGGTTCTATCGGGTGTTTGGGTTTTATTGGATACTAAACATATAATATATGAAACTCATAAATTGTTTAAGTTAACCTTTTATATTATCATACTAATTCAATAAAAATTTACGATTCCACTTTATTATCCACTCTGACACAACGCAATCTCTCAATTAGGTGAGTTATTTCAATTCAAAATATTATTAAACGTGAATTAAATTTTTTTGTAGTGGACAAAAAATTGTATGGAAATAACTAATATTCAAATCGCGTGATAATGACACTAGTCGTTTGAGTAAAATGCTTAAATAAAATATACAAACAATCGCTGCGTTTCACTTGGTGGAATAATAAATATTTTGAGAAGTCTTTAGGCTTATTTGGGAAGTATTTTTATTAGATTCTGCAAAAAATTCTTGAGGGGATCTTTGATAAGTCGGGCAAAACCCACAGTCATTAATCACGGGAGTTTAGGGTCCTTGAACATAATTTACCGTACATTAGTATTATAAAATGATCAATATTAAAATAAATGAAAAATATAATTGTGAATTTGCACGTAAATAATGCTCTCTTTATAGAAATCAATCATTATACAACTTAATACCCAATATAGTATTATGCTGGGTGGACTTTGAATCATTGAAAATCATCATTGAATCAAATTTTTCTTATTTTTTATTAATAAGTGAACTAGATGATTTAAAATTTTAGGTCACCTGTTAGTATTAACTATACATATTTTATTTCGCCTATAATAATTATCTTCTGTAATCCCATATTAATCCGAAATAAAAATGACTGTAGCTTAAACGATAACTGAATTAATTATGTAATTTTTAATTTGATAAAGAATAAGTCGTTTTTTTAATATATCCGCGATGTCTTTTCTCTGCCCTTTAAATAATCTGAATTATTTAAGGTAAAACAAGTAAAAATATATCTAATATTTATTTGAAATATATTTTTGAGAGCAAAATTGTATGACTTTTTTTAAATTTATATGTCATTCAATTAATAAAAAGTATACTTGAAGAAATAAAGAAAAGAAAAGATATACGAACCAATAAAAAAACGTTCTTTATTTAATGTATAATAAATGATTTAATTTATTATTTTTCACATCCAACCAAACACATGACAGTTAAATATTACTTTAACTAAAAAATATAAGGTAAGTTCAAAACTGTAATAAAGCAGCTGCTTTTATCAAAATCTCTAAGTAATTAATTATGTATTTTGATATTTGCTATGTTACGTTATTAATTAATGTAAAAGTTGTTCGCTTACATATTATATTAGTACAAAATGGAGCGGCTTATCGTCTCCTATCTAATTCGCTTTGACTAACATTATAGTTACTACTACAAACCAACCGATATTATTATATAACTAAAGAATCTAAATTTAGAATGTCTATGAAAGCCTATTTTGAGAATATAGACCTTCTGAAAATACCTTCAATGATGAAACATTACTTATTTGTGGTACTTCTAAAAATATTGTATTCAGTGGATTATCCTGTATTGGATATTTATAAATTAACTGCTGTGAAATTCTTACCCTCATTAATTTCTTATTTGAAAACGCGTAATCACTTATTTATAACTAAAATAATTGTTGACGATTGATTGAAAAATTATGAACGTTGCTAACCAGAATATGTATAATTGAGACGATTAGAATCAAAAGCTCCCGAATACAGTTCCCTTTTTTTTAATAAACCATCGTAAATTTAAATTTAGATTTTACAACTAATGATTCTAAAGATGATTTTTTTCTGATTTTACTATATATCATTCGAAGTGGATTTGGGAGCTTTTTATTACAAACTCCCCAATTTATAAGTTTCAATATAGAATACATTTAATTTTTAATAAGGCAATATTTTCTTAACACACGAGGCTTCGTTTGAGGTAATTGTTTGGGATATAATATTTTCGAATTTTTATATATGATTTACATAGCTAAGTTGAATAAAATGTAGTTTAAACCGAAGGCATTATCAGTTTTTCAATATTGGGTATTAAACTATTAACTCAAATCATCAATGAATATGGGGCAAGTAATTTCTAGTAAAAAAATGTAAAATTTAAAATTGTAATAAATGAAAAATAGTTTAACTAAAAAATGAATCTAAGTGAACATGTTAAATATTTACATTGATTAATTATTAATTTAGTGGTACCTGGGTACTCTTATTTTTTGTTCGAGAAGAGCGCTTGTGTACTTCATGAAATGGGCTGAAAATACGCATTTAATTTTTCTCTCTATGAAAATAAATCAAGACAATAATATTTGGTTTGATAATATGTAGTAATTGTGGTCCATGGGTCATTAAGGATCAGATAGGCTGTAACGGTAATGTAAAGGAAGCAAACATGGAAATTAATCTACCGATATGGAGCATTACGATCCTTTCGTATTAAATCATCCCATTAAACCACGCCTTTGCCCTGAAACAACACAATATAAAAAGCCAATATAAAGGAACCGATTAAAATAGTACATATATATTATTTTTAAGGACATAATGCTTAAAATAATACTGCATTAATAAAAAATACTACTATATTTATCGTATAACAGTCATTAAAATATACAGTATCCCCACAGAACATACTAAAAATAAACTTCGTTTAAAATTTATATTCGTTTTAAATATAAAAATTA
The DNA here is from genome assembly GCA_022606485.1 of Agraylea sexmaculata. Classification (NCBI taxonomy): domain Eukaryota; kingdom Metazoa; phylum Arthropoda; class Insecta; order Trichoptera; family Hydroptilidae; genus Agraylea; species Agraylea sexmaculata. The sequence continues at coordinate 17,786 of JAGTTH010003512.1, read as the reverse complement.
AAATTGTAAATTCATACTTTTTATAGATTCTAATATAAAACTTTTAAAGTATCTGGCGCTCTTCTACATCAATATTTGAAGTATATGTCCTATCAATTCCTATATTATCTTTAAAATATGTATATCACGTAAATTTAATCTTCAAATATACATAAGTACTACGCAATATTTCATTTAATTTAAAGCCAATTAAAAATACGATAAATGTGCTCATAGATAAATAAATAATTAGTTGAAATTTAAGAAACACATACATTTTAATCATAGGGTTATTTTTTTAAATTGTAACTAAATATTTCATATATCAATAAGTTTACTTTCCATTAACAAATTATCCCTTTCCGTAGTGGTAAATGTACAATATTAATACATATTTAAAATAAACATCAAAATGATATAAATATTTTATAATACGATTTCCGTTCCGTGTTTGGATATTTACATTTGACAGCGAATGCAAAGGAAGTGAAGTCGTTATTCATATTTTAATGTTCTGTAAAACTGACAGTGCATTTTGAATTTAATATAAATGCACTGAAGTACATAACTGAAATTCGATTATGGGTATAGATAAAAAAAAATAGTAAATAATCACTGATATTTATATTTTAAATATTCTTATTACTATTTTTTTTCAAAAAAATTATGCTAGTGAGAGACAAAAATATTTTTTTAGTAATAGTTTTCTATAATAATAGAATAGTTATTACTCAAATTGGTCGTTTTTAAGTATGAATATACTAATCTGATAGTCCGTGAAAGCCTTTTTTTGATCAATTTTGACTTCGTAAACAGTTTGTTTGAATTTAATTTTTTAAAAGTAAATTATAAAGAAGATATGATAGTAATGAATAAAGGTGACTATTAGAATAATTATAGTTTTTACTTCTGTTAATTAATTGCAAAATAGGCTTTAAAATAACAAATGTCCATTTTTAATTAAAAAAATATATTATACTGTTAGAAAGACGTTTGTCATGGGATGGTATAAATTTGTAACAATTTTTAGAAATGCACAAAAAATCTATTCTCAGTTTCGAAGCCATGGTCTGTTGAAATGTTTACAGTAATACATAATGGATTTCAGATTGAGCGATTCAATAAAATATTTAATTATTAGAATTTGGCCATTAATAGAGATGTCAATATATTCATTCTCCGTAATAGGTATGCAAATTCTTCCATTAAAATATTTTACTTTTTTATAGATCATAGATCAGATATTTTATTAAGATTCTCTCATAAATATATTAAATGGATTTGTCAATATTAGCGTGAAAATTGCAGCAAAAAAATATTTAGTTATTCAAAAGCGCATTAGAGTAAGGCTTATTTAGTCATAAATCCCTCATTGTTGTTTTCAGAAAAAGCATTCTCAAAATTCTCTACTTTCTAATTGTTTTCCAACAAAACCATTACACACTCCTATAAAAAATGTCCCACTTTGAACCGTCTAAATGGTTATTAAAGGATGAGTGTAATATGTGACAAAGTGAGCTTTGTAACATGTTTCTTTTGAGCTTTGAGTCACCCATTGTTTAGTGAAGGTTTTACTATTGTTCTACTCTTCGCGACTCAAATCAAAGGTGCTTGTTAAAATGACCTATATAATAAAGGTGACCATTTGACCTATACAATATTTTCACAAAAAAAAACATCTTCCATATGTGTACACTGAAGTTTTATTCAATATTATCGATTTATGGCGAGCATCATTTATAATTTACCGTCAAAGCAAGCTCTATACACGAGAATGAATATTTTTCTATAATAATTGAAATGAATCTTTATATTAAATAAAACTAATGCCTTGTAACTCCAGTTCATAGGCATTGAATTATCCAGAAATGATTTATCATCAATTTTTAATTGTGAACATTCCATTTAATATACCTAATATAATTGGTAAAGTAAATTTTACGTATCTTATACCCAATCATGCCTGTATTCCAGTAGAAATTTACCGTGAATTAACATATTTCTATAAGCATAAAAGAATGTGGTCCTTGTCTATAAATAATATGGGTTTGAATAAAGCTCGAATTAAAAAAATCAATTCGATCGGCTCTTTTGGTTGGGAGCTAAAAATCTCAAACCAGGCTTCTGGATACTAAAATTTAAAATCAAATTAATTTTAACCAAAGATTAAAATTCTTTTGTCGTAGTAATGGAAATTAATTATAAATGTTAAATTAACATACATATATGTATGTATGAGTGAGTTTCTTAGGATGATGTTATTTAATATAGTTATTCTGTATATAATGGCGTTAAATAAATATGCCCCCATCAAAGCGTTGGTATTTTTTCCAGCTCTTTTTCTCTGATTCGCTTAAATGAGAAAGTAAAGCACAGTTGACAGTTGAAGCATCGTCCATTGTTGAGTAGTGAAAGATCAAACTTGATCAAACTGAGTTGGTGACAAAGTTTACAGTATTGTTCCAAAGTATCAAAATGCCACCATATTCTGCTGTTGACGTTGCCTTCAACTTTGACAATAGCATTAGTGAACAACGAAACACACATACATTATAGCTGCCTATTTCGTAACGGGTTATAATAATTATTAAATTAATTAAATAAATCTACTAGTTAATAATCGACTATCTGGAAACTAAGCTAATCTACTCTTCTTTAGAGAAAAGTCCCAAAACTTTTCATATTTATACAATATAAATATGAAACATCAATCAAACAAGCGTCTTCTTTATCGACGACGATAAATATAACACAAAAAACTATTTATATGATATGATATATGATTCTCAAAGACTAATTAAATGAATTACGGGGAAATAATGTTAAATAAGTGTCATGCGTATTATTTTCATACACTACTTAAAATATACGTTGGCTGTGGTCACATGCAACATTGTCGTCTCTCAAATCCGACACGTTCGATAATCCAAAACAAAATATTTTTTACAAAAACATCCAAATTTGTCATGTTAATTGTTTACATAGTGACTTATTACTTGTTGTTGAATATATCAAGCAACTTTTAATTATGCACTTTACCATATTAAGTGAAAAAAAAACGGTGTAATGTTATTGGAAAGGTTGACAAGTGACAGATAAACAGTACGAGCGGACCTTTGATGACAATATATTTTTGACACATATACCTATAAGCTTATTGCAAGAAGTACAAACAATTATATTTGGTTTAAAATAGTAAGTAAAACCTTAGCATTGGCCATGAAATCGACCTTGTTTGTGAAAAATATATAGAAAAGCAAACAGACTTTTAAGTAGTTTAGTTAGTGTGTTTCTCAGTAAAAGTAACTATCTAATGCACTTTAATCCCAGGTGCCTGTATTCTCACAAATATACAAACTTTAATTATAGGGGATGCTTTCAACACAATATAAAATGGATACGTGATTCCATTAGGGATTTACATTTTAGATACGAAAATGTTGCATTTTCCACTGCTTAATCAATATTGCCACTTTTATATTATTATTATTAAAAATTCACACTCGCTTCATTGAATAGTAATGCAGTTTTTTAAATTAAAAATCATCCCTTTCGAAATCACCCTTAACAAAAATATTGTTTCGATTATTTTATACGTCAAAGTAAAAAACTAGTTTTGTATGATTTTACAGGTAATAAAAAATATAGACCATAACTAATTCAACAGCTAATATTACTCAATTTTAAAAAAAATATACTCATTAATTTGATGGGGTAAATACATACACTATTGATAGTGTTAAAATAAAAGAAATCAAATCATATTGGTACAAGTGTGGTTGTTTATCAATACTCTATGCTTTTGTCCCCATTCACCCCATTATATCATTGTGTGATTTTTATCTACAACTCAAACTGATGAATATTCTTAAAATACAAAAGCAATGATATTATAAGTATTTTTGCCAAGTAAAAATTTTATATGTTTTGTCATTTTGATAAAATCGTTAAGATATTTCGAGTTGATTTTCAAATGAATATTCAAATAGGTGTTTACCTTTTTGTACAAAACATATTGTTATGAAATTAAGGTTTTTGTGGATGAAGTTCTGGCTTATCGTGGCTGCGTGCACCAAAGTTCCAAATATAGAGCGCGAGCTAGAAAGGTTATTTGACTATCTGGCGGATCTTTAAAACTAGGACGTGGCCCACTTATGAATTTTATACATTTGCAAAATATAATTACCCTAATTAGCCCGAAGTTTACTATAACTGTTGATGGACTGAAACTCTTATAGTGGGGTTTATCATACTGAGAACACATATTCCGGTTGGTATAAGCTAGTCCGTTCTAAAGTATGAACGACTTCAAGAAAATATGCATATAGGTTTACATTTTTAATAAATGTTACTCGTATCGATCATGTCATAAGCTTTGTGGTTTGTCAAGGCTATTCTATAATACGGAATATTAAATATAAAATGTGAATATTAATACTAGTGATCAGTTAATATATACATTATGATTTAATAACATTTATCAACGTAGAAGATACGTTTTCGGCAACAAAAACACGGTTACGTAAACATTGGCGCGCGAGGTGTAAGTAGTAATCGATGCTCCAATTTTTGCACAAATAACACTTAAGTATTGCGATTCTCAAGTTTATTTTCGAATCTTGGTCGTAAAGTCGATTCACATAAAAGCATATTATGAGTGTTACCAATGAAAAATCTGTTGATGATCCATCAAAATGAAAACGATTGAGTAATAATCCACGTCTATTATGTATTAGAATTATTTTTTTACTGAAAAACCTAAATCAATGAAAGTATAGTAAATGAATTAGTATAATTATAATAATGAATGTTTCTCACCGAAGGCATGAGCTGGTCGGTGCTGCGGACTCTGGTCACTGTGTTCTTATAAAGCACTTTCTTAACGAGTCTCTCGACGTGCGTATTCCAGCGCATAAATGTGACATATGCGATATAAATGCTAAATAGGATGAGTGCCTCGTGCCAATAGATGTTATTATCACGGAAGAAGTAGATCAGCACGAGTAAACTGCACGAATAGAACGTGCAATCTCTAAATAAGGGCCACCAGGTGAGAGTCAGCACGGTGCGTGAAAACAACGCACACATCCCTATCACGAACAAAATATTGAAGACGGCCGAACCGACTATGGTACCGATACCGACATCATTAAAAGACACGAATACTCCGATGACTGAAGTGAATAATTCAGGAGCGCTTCCTCCGGCTGCCATGAAAGTCGCGCCCGCTACGTCATCGCTGATCTGCAACTTCTCGATGATCACATCCAGAGAAGGGACAAAGAACTCATCGCAGACCACGGCTAACGCTACGAACATGTATACGAGGCCTAGGATGTGAAGTAAGACAGCTCCTCTTTGCCGCTGCTCTAAAGTGAACAGATCCTCGGGGAAGAGCGGGTCTTTTTCGACGTGCGTCACGTTGGACGTCCTGTTCGGCGATATCGATGATACGGTACCACTTTGAGGAGGCTCGTAAGTGGGATAGTCGACTTCGAAGTCTATGGGATATTCTTGTATGTTGTCTTGATCTTGTTCCGGTACTTGGTTGTGATGCTGAGCTATGGAGATGGCAAGGAGCGCGGCCAGCGCCGTGCAGCGCCATGCTGGTCTTATACCGTGCGGCATGTCCGGCGCGGCCGGCCGCACTGCCGCCCTCAACCCTCTTCAGCTTCCACTTCCACTTCCACTATACAATCTTCCACCCTCCACCGACAGCTTTCTATATATACTCTATTATTTGTATACGGTACACGAGCTTTTGCGCAAGTCCTCCCGCACTGCAAGTGGCGCCTGCGCACCTCCACTCTCTCGTAGACCCGTCATCAAAATGTAGCACCATGCTGTAAATCCCACCTATTAATGGTCCTTTATTCCACCACCCATAACTCATCATTACATTTGTACCAATTAAACAGTGTTATTTTTTGAAAACCACACATTAAAGTATAATACAATTCATGGGAAAATGTAGTATGGGAGTGTGGGGCGTAGGTTTGTATGTATGAGACAAAATACGGCATCTGTTTTGTAAAGTACAGCCTCCCAACTGTCAACAAAACGGAAGCAGGTTGAATTTATGACTAAGGATTTGATTTAAGCGTTTGTCGAAAGGGTCGAGGCCTAAAATGTTTACTTTTCAATTATACTATTAACGACATTTAATAAAACTCTAAATAACCATGTGAAATCTCACTTACTAACATCTCACGACATTGGAAAATTTATAACCAAAAACACCAATTTAGAAAAAACTGATCAATTTCCCTCACGAAAATAAATATATAGAAATCCTAATCTTAGGATACTTAAAAAATAAAGCTTGGATCGTATGAATACATATAATAATTTACATTTACATGTTGGGAAGCGTACTCATTCATCTCACTTCACAATGTCGTGATTTATGTCTCTATCCTAACGCTTTACTTGCTCTCAAAACTATGTAGGGCAACATTTCTCGAGGCGTGGAATAAAAATTGCTGTGAGGTGTACAAAATAAAAACAAAAACACAACCAATTTTAATGTGGATTAAATATCACCAAGGCGTTGACCGAATTGCCTATATTTAGGCGCGAAAAATTTTGATCGAACCATAAAGGTAGTTAGATTATTTGTAAAAAAAATGTATTATTCTTATTAAATTACACTATTTATTTGAGTATTTTTAGATTGCGTCTATTACGTAACAAGACAACTAATGATTTTCCTTTACTTCATCTCCAATAGATGTCTCAATATGGGGGGCGATTTCAATTTTATTACGATAAATTTTAATTGTTCATTAATTGGCTACGCAGAAATTAATTTCTAGTGCAATAGTATTGATAAATAACGTAATACTATCATTGTGAAAGTTGAATGAAATACATAATTTCTATGACACAATTTCAATTTCAAGGTTATATACATTTAACTAGAATGTTAATAAAAACATTTTTGATACATAAATAGATTCAAATGTTTAGTTTATAATGATAACTCAAAAACTACGGTTTTGTTTGATTATATACCTATTTCTAAATAATAATTAATTGTCGATTATCATTTATTAACTAATTGAAGGCTTGAACCCCATTTATCTATCATATCCTGGCTCGTTTATTTATGTCTTTTCGAGGAAAATTATTTAAGTTCAACTATACGATTGGATAAGATAAATTGAATTATATATGGAGATATTAATAATGAAATAAGAAAATACGTGAGTATTTTTTAAATTTACAATCTGGTCAATTAATAAAAGAATATCCCTCGCTTGATAGAAAAAATTATGTATGTATCAAATAATTGTTTTTTTGATTGTTTTTTCTCATAATTATGATATGATTATGATCACACAATTTAGTCATCATTTTGTACCCCCAGATAAATAATAATTTACAATCAAACAATTCTTATTACCTTGTACAAGAACGCGTATTATAACATTTTTTACGTAACTGCAATTATAATTTCCATTTCTCCACAGTATTTCCTATCTATTGTAATGTATAATTTTCAAGATCATCTACAGTGTAATACTTATAATATAAATACTTCAACAATGCTGCAAAAATCAGATCATTCTTCATAACAGTGTCAAGATGAGAAAAATTTTGGTGAGACTGAAAAAATATCCATTGTTGCATTTTTATATTAATGTTTATAATTTAAGTTACTTGTCGGATTCTTCATTTATGCTGTATCTTCATACGGTTTGTATGATTCTCCTCAAAGTAGACACAGGATAGATTCTTATTATCATCATGCACCTTATTATGGTAATTATGGACATGGACTTCAACATCAAGGAGTTTCGGCAAAATGTGAGTAATATAATTTCATATTTTTAAATACCTTTGTATCATGGTACATTTGAAAAATAGTGTAGGTATATTGAGTTTAACTACCAATGCATTATTATATATGACATCAGATAAATTAATAGGCTCTTCTGTAATTTACCTTCATAGATATATCAGTGTTCCTAGTCAAATGGACAAGTTTACATAATATTGTTTTAAAATACGAAATATTGAGAATGATATCACAATAAATGGTATTATAATTTAAATAATTTTCATATATGACTAATCACAATTTGGTATTTGTTGGCAAAAAACTGATGCGAAGTTTCAAAGGTTTCAATCCGATTTGATCATTCGTGTAAAGGTTTTTATTATTTTCTTAATTACATACAATCTTTACTTCCAGATATGTAATAATAATTAACTATATTCCTAAGAACGTTAAATAATAATCAAAATAAGTAAATAATAATTATATATATATTTTAAATAAATAGTATATTAAATTTTCAGGTCCGCCACTTCTGCCACTTCCAATAATAGCAGCGAAAGAATTAAAGGAAAAAATAAAGCCTATCAAAGAACACATCGTAAAACATCTTCTAGCTGGGCCTAAGCATATTTTCTAACAAATTATAATTTGAATAAAATTACCAGTTCAACTGTATTGTATTGTGGTGAATTATGTAATAAAGGAATATTAAATTATGATTATGTTTTTTTTTTGGGATTGAATAATATGAAAAAATTATTAACTGTCCCAATCATTAATGCTAATTCAGTATTACCAATATTTTTTTTTAATAAAAGACTGTAAGTTTTTATAAATTAAATATTTTTATTTTATTCATTACGTGTTGTTTAATAATGATGTCCGTGATGTTCCTTGTGTCCATGTTGATTTTCAAATCCACCTTGTTTGAATCCGCCATGTCCTAATCAACGTTTTAAAAATATTAGTCAATCGAATGTGTATTTTTAATATTCATATATTTACCATGATCTTTCAATCCATGTTGATTTCCGTGTTCTTGGAAGCCATGTCCGTGATTATCGTGTCCTTGGAATCCGTGTCCTTGTTTTTCATGTCCTTGGAAACCATGCTCTTTGTTTTCATGACCATGTCCAGATTCACGGTGTTGTTGACGACCACCATAAGCTACACCCTGGACGAGGGCGGCGAAGAAAGCAACGATGAAGAAGAAGAACTAGAAGAAAATTTTTATTAAATAGATCCTTTAATTATAGGTAGATGGTTAATTAGTTATTTAAAGCTTCAAGAAGAGACATTACACATACAATACAATTTTTTTTAATTTATTCGATTCGAATCGAAATGCATATAGAGGCACTGTGAATGCGTAAAGGACTGTATTTTTTTTATATCAATAACCATTTAAAATTATATCAGTAATTATCTAACTTCATAATTATTATATTTTACTTAAAATTTGATAAGCATCCTAGAAGATTATTATAGATAATAATACAATTGTTATTAATTTTGTTATAAATTAAATAGTTTGCCCATGTTTGCATACACCACAAATGACTGAAATATGACGATTATATTCAAACCTATAATTTTAAACAAAAAAATAAATCTATTAATTTCAATATGTATTCTACGATAATATATGAATCCTGAGTCTCTCTTATTTATTCATTCACAAATTAACTCGTTCAATAAACTTAATTACTTGGCTGATTAATTATTTTTAAATAAATTTAATTTCAACGTTTGCGTAGGCAATAAAAATATATTTTATATAAATATTCTTACCAAGAATTTCATGTTTGCAGAGGAGCTTTCCTGTTGGCTAGCAATCAAAGAAACTGTGCCTTCAGAATCTTCTTCAACCATATTTATACTAAAAATTGGATCAAAACAGCTCATTGTGACACAGTTTGTCATATTAGATGATAAGCATAATTTATTATGGCTCTATTCCGAATAGAATCCTTATCATCATTAACTTGAATATTATCAACACTGAACTGTTTACCACATTGAACTTTTAGCTATTAAAGCAAAAAAACACACGACCTTTGATTTTATTATTATTAATAATATTTACAAACGCTAAAATAATAATTAGACATTTTTCAAGAACATCTTATTTCAAAAATGTCTATATAAACTCCAAAAAAAAAAAAATATATATATATATATATATATATATATATATATATATATATATATATATATATATATATATATATTTCCACTCTATACCTCGACATAGAGTGTCCCAACATCCGAGTGAGCGAGTTTTTGCTGGGAAAATCCATTTCTCTAGAACATTTTTTTATAAACAGCCTACATGTGAGGGCCAGAAAAGTTTATCGAAAAACACAAAGACCAGTGAATATAAAAAGCACTAACGAAAATTAAGCGAAAGTAACTTTATAAATATAATTTATTTCTTTACATTCTCTTTTATGTTTTTATTCAATACACATTTGTCATTTATAAATAAAATTTTATTATCCAAAAACACATAACTATGTTATTTTGAGGGCTGATGGATTAATGGCAGTTTTTATGGGGAAATTTCCTTTGAGATGAGAGTATTTCAACATACAAGTAAGCTTTCAGAACGAATGAAACTCGAATGTCGAGGTACCATTGAACCTTATTATTAATATAAATTTATAATCGTAATATAAATAAACAATGACCTATGCTATGCTACAATTTAGAATATCATAATTTTATCAATATGAAAACACAAAACATTTATGTCCATCTCAACTTGTTTACTATGATTGGGAAATAGTAATGAAAGTCGTCAGATATATTTTTTAAATATTTATTTTAGAATAATTTATAATTTATTTAACTTATTCACGTTACATATAATTTACACAATCATGAAGATGGTGGATAAGGTCCTGATGGTGCTGATGATGGATATGATCCCAAAGACACCGAACCTCCTGATTGGTGAGGTTGTGGATAATGTATGGGCTGAACTACTTGATAAGATGGATTTTGGATGATGGGAGAAATGACTTGAGCTGGTGCCTGAGCATGGATGACCTGGGTTGGTACAACTGGAAGATAGTTCACTTTCTTATAATGGCTGAATCCATAGTTGGGGACAAATCTGAAATTAAAATAATATTATTGAATTGATCCTTAAGATTGATATGAACTGTGAAAGCTTACTTGTATTCGACATTATTCTTGGATTCAACGATGGGGATTACAGATTTTTCGGAGGAAAATAATTTGAGAGGGTTGTATGCTGAAGCAGTTTGCTTGATGGAGTCAATGGCTGATAATAATGTGGAAACTACTACGGGTTTCTCCTCGATCTCTACAGGAACTGACACCTATATATATATTAATTAATTAGTAACAATTTTTGTATAAATATATTTGTTTATTTGAATACTTACGGGAACAGTAGCGACATGAGCTGGGGCTGAATACACTGGAGCAGGTTCATGTTGTTGGTAGATGATTTGGGGTGGTGGCGGTGGAGGGATGATCACCTGAGGGGGTGGAGGAGGAGCATATATATGCTGAATGACTGGCTCAGGTTGAGGAATTAAAATAGGATTTTCAACTAATTCAAAGGATTGACCTGCATCTTCTAAACCATAACCAGCCTTAGCTCCGACTAAACCAGTCTTGGCTCCAAGTAATCCGGCAATTTTTCCTTTCAGTGCAAGCTTTCCCAATAAAAGTTTCTTCTTAATAAATAGGGAATCTCCAGAACCCAAACACAGAGCGATGATCTATTTACAACACACAAATTAATATAATTCTAAAATAAATATAGCACTTGTACTTACAGCGACGACGAACAATCTTTTGAATTGCATTTTGAAGAAGTTATAAGCGGTCGACTTTTACCCACTGCAATGCTAATTGACAATGTTCAATTCATTGAACTGTGGCATATTTATATGGTAAAATTTGTGATTTATTTCGAAAAATAATTATCAAAGAATTCCCAAAATCCGCCTTACACAATCGAAGAAATCCGCATTTCATACACCCAAAGGGCCGGTAATACGCATTCTTTTACAGAACCAGATTAGAAAGTGAAAACGAGTATTGTTTTTAAATCCGGCTTGACGCGGAATTGAAATTATATGAATATATCAACCACTATTCTTTCTTTCTTGCATTTGTATAGCAACTTTCAAATTTCAGTTAACTTACCAAAAAGTTGGAAAACTAAAATATAATATTATGATCACAACCATTTGCGGTAAGTTAAGCTTTGCATTTTCTCTACAGATATAAATAGCATTAAATGTATCAAATTGGAAATGAGAACTTATTCATATTTCGATAAAATATAAACATTACACTTTGACTTTTAATTTACTAAATTATCATATTAAATGCATAAATTACATTAATAGTTATGCTTATTATTGTTAATGTATATTTTATCCCGTTTATAAGTTTTAGTAATTTTACTTATTTAATAGGATAGATTGTAAGATTTCCATTTTAAAAATATTAGTCATCATTTTACCATTAGAAGAATTTTATAGAATTTATTATAAAATGTTAATTTTTACATATTTTCATTATATATAAAAAAATAGTATATATTAATGATACCTTGTTTCAAGTAATCACATTTTTTTAAATATTTTAATAATTATCCTAAATAAAAATATTTTATTGGAGACTTTCTTGTAAGAAAAACTTGAACAGGCGAGCTGATGATAATGATTATGAAACAATTATTAAGTATTATTTTAAATAGAATAGAATGCATTAACAGGAAATACAGTATGACTAACGGATATGCATTTAACACCTTTTGTCATCCATTAACAAGTTAGTACAATCAATTAAGGTAACTTTTGTTATTAACTCGACATCTTCATAATGTACAATCCAACAATCTTAGTTAATTTTAGAAATGACCACATGAATCGGCATTATAGTATTACTAGAATAAATCCAGATAATGTACTATGTTTTTTTAGTCGGTATCTTTACAGGTTTTTGTTGAGGAAGTATAGTTTTTAATATTGTTTACTTGTAAAGAGAGTTGTATGGCATTGGGGTGCGACATTCCTACAAAACTTCAAATATTTACTATTAGATGTAAAAAAAAAAAACACAAAACTCGACTAACTTTTTACACAAAAAACTTGGATGTTAAATTTATAGTTATTTTTGGTTGTTAATTATATTTAAATATAAATTTTACATAAGACATTATGCCAAACAATTTCTATCAAATTTTTCACCATATTATTTTTGACCTAAAATTGTGCTTATAATAAATGATTATTAGGTTTGCTTCAATAAAAATATACCAAATGTACGTGAAGACGATAGAAATATATAAAAAAAATAGCGAGATGTACTATTTATTATTCAAATTATGATTTTTTATATTATGAACAAAATAATACTAATAGATATTCAATAAGACTCATTTTTGTATTAACTAATATCTTCTTAATCTGTTAATCGTACAGATTGAATTTAAACCTCGCATTTTTCCATTCATACAAATCAATTAACTAATTTAACAATTTGTAATAAAATAATAAGCAGCTGACACTTCTTATTCATTCGAAATAAAAATGACTGGTGGCTTATTTGCATAATTATTTAATGAAAATTAAGACAAAAAAACTACCTGAAAATATTTTAATTGATTAAAAGCGCACCCTGTTAATTATGATATTCTTTTAAAATTTATTTCACAGAAAATATAATAATTATTATAAGTTTGTGGCATAATTCAAGCTCGTTACAGGCAGATGCCTAATTCGATACTGGTATACATTTACACCTATCGATTTAATCGTATAGGTTTATTTAAGATCAGTTTAACATCGATTTTTAATTGAGAGCTTTCGATAAAAAGCCTCCGTCGACAATATTGTTGTAAAGTTGTATAGTAGTGAATGAACAAAGTATTCATATAACCGCATAACGGATGTCGACCACAACTTAAAACACTATATAAACCAATGCATCTTCACCTTTGTTCCATTTACTCTTTGTTCTAATAACTATCATCATCATAATGGCCACTGCATTGGCTAAATACTTGGCGGTGAGTCTTCCCCGTTAATTATTATCACTCTCTTTATGTGGAAATTCAAGCCTTATTTATTCAAACTATAGTGAGAACTTCCACGTGCAATTCCCTTATACATTATATAAACTGTATCTCCAATTAAAAGTGCTCAATAATTATATATATATATATATATAAGGTATATATATATATATATATATATATATATATATATATATATATAATTATATATATATATATATAGTGACACATATATTTTTATTATTAGTATATTTTAAAGTGAACAATTAGTATTTGCTAATCACAATATATATATATATATATATTGTGATTGCTTTTAGATTGCTGAATTTCTATGTTTTATAAAAACACTTAAAATATATACTAATAGTAAAAATATGTATATTTGTTCGGGAATAAAATGTTTAATAGATAGCATAGTTTTTAAACTGGATTTTGAGTGTTTGATTATAAGTTTCAAAAGGGAAAAAAATAAAAAGATTGAGAAGACAGAATTTCTCAAAAATTATGCGTAAAAGGGGTTTTAACAATTATATATTATAGGGTTACAGAAATAATGTATTATTTTACTTTGAACGGGATTTGAACCAATGATTTTTTTAAGTCATACGTCTATGCCAAATCATTAACTACGTCGTTTTCAACTACTTTTTTTTACTCATTAAAATAATTGTACAGTGATGTTTAATATTTATAGATTTGTTGTACAAACAAATCGGTCAAAACACTTGTTATCAAAGTCTTTGACCTTTTATATATTATTAATTTTTTTATACTTTAATTTCAGATACTTTTTCTAATTGCTAGTATTAATGGCGAGCCTGTGAAATTATCGGAAACTACAAAAGATGCCGATCGTCAAGGGCGATTTCTACTGATAACGAATACTCAAGATGCTCTTCCAGACGAAGGCCTTGTGTTGGAAGGTGAAGAGAATTTAGACGATCTTGTGGATAGTGCTTTAGATGAAGGTATTCCTCTATTCAATCAAGGTCAAGGTATTCCCTTCAGCAGCGGTACAGTCTTGGCCAATGACAATCTTAATATCGGAGAATTCAGACCCCAAAACGATGAAATCATGGAGACGGCCGATAACATTGTATTCAGACCAGTGTTCAAATACAAGAGACAGAATATCCAGAAGAGAAGGGTATTTAAAGACAAGACTGGCAATATAATACCAGCTGCTCCTAACTCCAAGCCAGGGCCAAGTCCACCACAATATTTAGCATATGACAAAAAATCAGGAAGCTATTATCCAGTGACCAGTCTCAATCCATACTACAATCCCGTAGGAAGAGGCTGATTTGTGATTTGAATGTAGATACTAATTTATTTATCATGACAATATTTTTTATAAAATAATAATAATGTAAAACATATTATCAAACCCGCAGAATTTCCGTCCGCGTTTGTCACAATTGAATGTTAATGCTTTATTTAGAAGTGATGTAAATTCCCAGAGATATTTATTTTTTAATACACCACTTATTTTTTTAAATTCCCTCTATATAATTAAAGCCGTTATATTGAGGATATTCATTAAGCTCAAATATGAATACAAAGAAACTCTCTTTCTGAAACAAATAAATTAACAGTTATTCCAACAGACTTTCTCGTTGTCATATAAAGTAGCAAAATGACCTCCTTAAAACAGTTTTCTTCAAGACATATTCAATATCAGTCTCGTTTAACACCGCAAATGAAAACAACAAGCATATTCATATTTATGATTTTACAATATATCATAATTAAAACCAATTGTGAGGTTTTAAATCCATCAAACAGTGTTGACGATTTAGAAAATGGCCGCGACGAGACAGAGCTATTTAATATTTATCCTGATGAAGCTGAGCTCTTTGGAAAATTGACTGAAAATTATCATTCTGATGATGAAGATTTGGAAACGGCTCAAAATATAGTAATGAGGCCATTGTTTGCTTATAGGAAGCTTACGAATAAATGAAATCAAAAGAGAAGACTTCCAGAAGGATTCAATCCAATTTATACGTATTTCTACTTGTATCCATATATTTATCCTAATTTCTATTTACCTCTTAAATAAAAAAATTGAATTATTTTGTTGGTTTTATTTTATTCAAAATATACTTAGTCATCATATTCATTATCTTGTCTTTTATTTATAATTTGCTGGCAATAATAATTGATTACTTACTTAAAAATATTTTACCATTGTACTTTTGACTACTAACATGTAGTCATCTTCAAAAACTCTCTAAAAATATATAAAACTGTGAAAATTACAATAAAATATAATATCTTGAATATGGAATTAGACACGATCAACATTTATTTATTTTTAAAAATAAAAATATAAACGATGGCTTGTGGTTTCGATTCCCTTCCTGTCTTAGTTCTTATCTTTTTTTCATGATATAAATAAATGTGATAGGTAAAGCATTTATTTGCAGATATAATACATTGTTTTAACTAATTTAAAAATATATACAAAACCTTAAAAATCCCATATAAATATATAATTTCTTCTACGTTATTTATGTTTTACTAGCTATATTATTTTTATGTTTGAGCATATTATTAGCCTAAGAAAGCAGGCAAAACTTTGATCCTCCTATTCCTGGATTCAAAAGCGACAAGGTTTTCAAGTGCAGAATCATCTTTCAAGTCATCTTGGGCAGATAAAAAGTCATTTTCACCTTCGGCGTCCCTTTTGGTCAGCTTGGATTGATGTCCCGATGGGATGTGGGAATAATACGGGCGTGTTTTTTGTGGCACTTCAGTTGTAGATGAGGATTCTGGAGTTTTCACCAGTGGATTGTCAACTTTTGTGTTGACTTCGGCAGAGTGGTTGGCTTCGGTTTTGATCGGTTGGTTGTGTTCGGGTGTTTTAACAACGGTAGACGATTCAGATCCATGGTCCAAGGGGATTGGGATTGGAGTCGGCAGAACAGCAGGCTTAATCTCTGGTTTGTTTTCAACAATTCCAACAGGCAGTTTTGTGAGTGGTGAATTCTCAGGTACAGGTGATTGTGTAGACAAAGCGATGACGCTCAATACGAGCAGGACGACTTTAAAAGCCATTTCAAGGCACTTCGATACTCTTCAGTTGAATCTCAATGAAACTATGATGATCTGGGTACGTGCGGTGTCCTTTTTATGTGAAATCCATCAATTGCTCAAGTGATTATTACCCACTTATGGTAAATGTTCGTAAACAGGCGTATTCGTGACTTACGATAGCCAAGACTCGCAATTGAATTAGCAACATTCGACAAACAAATATGAGGCGATCCTTTTTTCTCATACATTTTGTTATGTGTATGTATTTTGCGATTTAAAAATATTTGAACACTTTCTTAGCGAATCATAATATTTCAAAATATACACAAACGGAGTCGTTATTAGATTGTTTTATTTTATGCTTTAGGTAGACCGCACACAAAATGAATATTTAAAATCTGAATCCTATGGGTTCTGAATAGAAATGTATATGAAAATGACATTTTTCCAAAAAAATGTGGTGGGGGGACTGTATGACGTCATTTTCGATAGACACACGAAATTCAGATTTGAATACTTCGTATGTGTACGGTCTCACTTATCTTTGTAATTACTCCTCCAGAAACACAGAAAATGGGTGATATTAATGAAAAAACTTATTTTAGGTATTTCGAGGAAGGTAATATAATCTCTTTTGCTATAAAAACATGGGTAATTTGTGATATACAGAGAAACCTATGTACATTAATATACGTCCAATTTCCCTGTATGTATGAAAAATATTTTCCTACAGTATTATACTAACGTATACGACCTTCTTTTGATTATAAAAGAATCATAAATACAATTGTCATTTTCCCCATATTTCTAATGAGACACTGTGGCATTGACCAGTTTGGTGGAAATCGAAGATTTTTTTTAGGTATTTTAAGGTAAAATTCAAAACTACAAAGCTCTGATTTTTTTATGATAATTATA